>CAJQUW010010309.1:0-14840 GCA_907163375.1 Prostheceraeus crozeri
GTGTTGCATATAATTAAGAGCCAATGTTTCGTAAGACCAGCTTGTATTGCAGCAGAAATTGTTGTGTCACTACATGGGCATGAGCACTGACATCGCAGCGCAGTAAAGAGACAGCTCAATCAGCGCGATAGCTTGACAAGAATGGCAAACAATATAAATGCAATGAACAATACTATCGCAACAGAACGCATCTTAATGACTCTAGCGTGACATACGACTCTAGTTTAAAAATAAATATTTGGAAGCCAAATTTTGTGATGTTAACAAAATTCAATTATCGATTGCAATATATTTTCAGATGCAATCCAGCAGCTAATAACTTAGACAAAGCTTTGAACGAACTGTAGGTAAGCTAGATTCGCAGTTTTCTCCAAGTTTGTGATCTAGCTCTAGCATTTCGTGTGCAAAATCTCAAAATTTCGCAAATCCAGAAATTTATTCGTTAACTCATTTCACTAAATTCACACTTGTTCCAGCAAAAATTATGTACAGTATTAGCCATCTCATATAGGGCAAGCACTGTTTTGCATTGTCAAAAATATTCGGATTACACTGACTTTGCCCTCTGATATCTGCTGCACCTACTTTCTAATTAAACATGACTCTCAACTCGCATAGTTGAATGAATCATCGTTAATGACAATCATTCGATTTGACTGCACACGTATAAAGTAATAGTTGGTCATGGACTTCTTAATATGGAAACATGTTTTTGTTCGGAAAAAGAAACTGTTACTCTATTAAGAGGTCCATAATATGATGGAATGAGAATTGATGTTAATGACTACCCGACAACCTATGAGATTAATGCAAAGCAGTAGCCGCTTCCCTGTCGTTCCGGAGAACCATATTTCGAATTTGAATACGAGAAGTCTCGACAAGTACATGGCATCCCTGCATATGCGGCTGACAATTGTTTCGGTTGCAGGTGCAGGTGGGATGACAAGCAAATCAGCTGTGCAACACAAAGAGCAAAAACCGATTCAACAAAATGTCGAGGAGCTTTTGTCGTAAGCTTATAATTGACCGGCGAACCAAAAACGTTTATGTATTTCTCTTAATTAAATCCTTCGCAGGCGTTATTTTCATTGAGAATTCCAAAATCAAAAACACTGCTTCCTAGTTCATGGTTTCGCTTTTTCACTGAAGTGCAGAGTTTGGCACTCGTTAATTGTATCTTACCGGCGAAAACGATAATTCGATAAGTAATAATTGTTAAATCGATAATTGACAACGATTATCAATTAATTTTCTTTTCTTTCTCGATAACGATAATGCGAGACCATGAATCGCAATTTCTTTAAATCATTGAGGCATTGTCTAAATATATTTGTTACATATATCATTCATTTGATATAACATAGGTCTACATTTCGTATTAGAAAATATGAACAAAAGATCAAGTAACTAATCGTTTTTAGTAGGACACTCAATTAATTTATATTCATTCATGACCATGCAGTTGAAGAAGTGATATGCAGCAGTATGAATTGTAAAATGGCATGTCGCTGTGCTACTTCTTAGATTCCGATTCAGGCAATTTGCTAAACATAGGCAAATCACTGAACCTTTCACTGAAAAGTGCGACAATCGATTGCATGATACTTTCCCAGTCTTTGTCACGGTCTTGACAAGGTTGGACCTTGGGTTTTGGGTCGACCTTGAATAAGTGATACAAAACTTGGGTGTTCTATTAGTGCTGCATATATACAAATTATGCAAATTACAAGTTATAAAAAATAATATTCTGATTTGAATCTTGGGAAAACTACATGACAGGAACATGAAGCTCTTATTTTTCAATCAAAATTCCACTGAATTCACAGAACATCTCAAAAATAAATTTCATTTGATAATTAGCTATTTTGTTTTGGGCTTGACAACATGGCGCATTGAAATTTCGTGCATTTTGTTTTTGCTGTTGCCAGGGTGGCGGCCAGATTTCAAGATTCAAATTCCCGGGCTATTTCAACGAATTTCCACATTTTTTAATATTGACCAGATATGTTATTCCAATTATACCGCTCGAAAATTATCAAGACACTTCTTAATACTAGTTCCATCATAAAATTTGAGACATTTCCTACTTGAATTTTGCCACCAAATTTGGAGATGAACAATATTTGACTCTTGTCGACCTCCATTCTCAAAATGTTTTGAATTCTGTGAGCGGGGGTTCTTGACATTACAAACATCTACTTTTCCTCAATGACCTGCAGTCAGTGAACCACTTATGGGATCTAAATGATTTCACTTCCTGAGCTTTCCAACGATAAAAAAACACTTCCTTTTCATCATCTGATTCATAAAATTCTATAAAGGTGCACGTATTTAGCAGCATTTCTGTTTATTTATATTCATGCTTCAATTTTCAAACATGCTAAATTGAAGCAATCATATTTTCGAGCATGACATTTTGAACAGCAGCGTACTTATGGCATGATATCAAAATGCGCATGTTAATACGAAGGCACGATGACACCAACTTATCAAGAAGTGTCGACAAGAACAGCTGGGAAAACTGCCACAATGGACGAAGACCGTAAACACCACAAACGAATTCCTAATTTTCCTCTTTTTTATCAGCGTGCGTAGAAAACTAAGGGCGCATGGCAACCGGCAGTCATCAAAAATTTGGTGTCGGATGTTTCCGTAGCCAAAGTGTAGGTATTCAATGCTGGAGAATCAAAGTCTCGATCTTGATTTCAGCGAAAAAATGCAGTTGCAACCGTTTAGCAAATAAGCCACCTCAGTGTTGGAGACATGATCATCGGCATTTGATAATCATAAGCATAAGTTTTCTTTATCTGGTTTTATATTTGACTCAATATGGACTTTGCATTCCTCCTTATCAAATTATTCAACTTGTTTCTTCTTCGCGATTGTATAATTTTAATTCCGTCAGTTTCTTGTTGTTTATTGAAATAAAATTCACAAACTAACAACATGCCCAAATACATAAAAAAAAACAAAAAAAAATAAAAAATGAAAATAAATTTCACAAACCAAGCAACAATAAAAAACAAAAAATGACAAACATAAAAAAATAGCATAAAAAGAACACCATAAAACAAAAATAAAAAGCCACATAACCCACCACCACACACACTACACACCGCAACAAAACCCCCTACCCGCGCACCCTGCCCCCCTCCCCCCCACTCCCAACCCCACCTGCCCACCCACCACCCCAAACACCCCACCCATCCCCCACACAACCCACCCCACACCCCCCACTCCCCCTCGCACCAACCCCATCCACACCCTACCCACCACCCATCTCGCTCACCCCCCCCCCCCCACACCCCGTCCTCCCCCCAAACACCCCCTCCCCCATACACCACTAACCCCCCCACCCCTCCACGCCCCCCCCCACGAAACCCACCAACATAGCCCACCCTCCCCGACCCCACACTCTACCCCCACCCCCAACCCCCCCCCCCACCACCCCCCGACTCCCCCCACCCCACACCACACCCCCCCGCCGAGAAAAATTTAAAGTGGTCAATTATACTGAATTGAGAATACATATCATGATCCCTCAAGATGAAAATTTGCTAACTTCAGGCTTTGAATGTTTTGAAAGTTGAAATCTGAAAAATGCTAAAAGACAAAAATTATATGAAAAATTTTTGTGTGAAAATGAAATATTCTGATGACCATTAAAAAGTACCGAAAAAATATCCCAATCAATCGTTGTAAAATTCATTTCAGATTCTCATAAATAGGCTCAACGGGCTATAAGCCACTGAATAAAGGCTGATCTTTCTGTGCTTGTTTAAAAAATTACCTAATGCGGCTAAATGTATTAGGCCTAATTAAGTTTATTCAAAAGTCTTTTATGGGTTCTGATAACTTTCAAGAACAATTAATAAGCTTGGTAAATGTAACTCAAATTTTTCAACAGGTTATCAGCGAATTCCATACGCATTCCTTGAAATATTCTTACTCTTGAACCGTTGATTAGTAATGCGTGTGTGCGTTTAAGAAATGGCATACGTGTATATCGCTGTGAACCGGTCGAACACATGCATCCAGGGCTTAAATAGCTAGGCCTTATTTTTCTAGGCATGTGGTATAAGCTAGTGAAATGTGCTTAATTTTATGCTTAGAACGGTCTTTATTGATTTCTTCTCCGTGTTTCTGGCATATAGTCCGGCAGCCAGAGCGAGTTTCTGCAGGGAACGAGGCCGAAAGTGAGACTTTCACAGAATGTTGTACACCCTATGCCTACTACGAATCGTCACGTCTGCCGTAGTTCAAAGTGAGTTTCCTCTTCATGTTCAGACAGAAATCAAAGAAAAACACATGTAAATCCAATGGGACGCAGATTGCATTTTTTGGCTAAAATGAAATTTTCTATGTTTTCTCTGATTAAGCAAAAAGTACTAGGTCTAGAGTCATAATTTTTGGCATGGAATATCTTCAGGTCATTTCCTATGATGTGCATATGCTGTTGTCAAGCATCTAATCGGAAATGTATATGAGAATGTGGTTAAATGTGGATAAAGTTGCTCAAAATGTTTGTGTTTGATGACATTAAGAGGCTCGCCAAATCTGAATGTGTTTAGCTTCATAGACAGAAAGGCATGAACATCGTAGGAAATGACCTGAAGACATTCCATGTCAAAAATTATGACTCTAGACCTAGTACTTTTTGCTTATTCAGAGAAAACATAGAAAATTTCATTTTAGCCAAAAAATGCAATCTGCGTCCCATTGGATTTACATGTGTTTTTCTTTGATTCTGTCTGACAATAAGAGGAACTCACTAGAACTCGGCAGACGTGACGATTCGTAGTAGGCATAGGGTGTGCAACATTCTGTGAAAGTCTCACTTTCGGCCTCGTTCCCTGCAGAAACTCGCTCTGGCTGCCGGACTAATAGTCGTGACCGGAGCGGAAAACACTTTACTGCTAGAAGAAGCTGAAGATGGTTCCATATACTAGCAACCATATTTTGGGTCACGACCCCAATATTTGGAAGCGGTGGTCTATACATGAGTCCCATTGGTTTGGGTGGCCTTCAGTCACGATTTCCTGTTTCGCTTCGATTTACTGTGTAGGTTTTCGAACTCAGCACTTAGCTTAGCCAGACTTATATTCAAAATACCAATGAAAACTCTAATACACTTTCTCTGTCCGTGCAGCGTTAGTAGAATTTTGTTGGCCTGATTTTGGAATCCTGAAACTAAAGTGTGGGTGAAAGCGCATTAAGTAACCTGCAGTGCTAAATTAAGGTAATTCTCGTTCAGGATTTTTTATTGTTTTTTATTACTCAAAAAGTTGTGCACTCTGTAAAATTATCTTACAACCTTATGAAATTGACAACGTGAAGATGAGACGATCATTTAGATATGACTTTTTTAGTGTGTAAGCACTCACATACCTCATTAATTACATCTAGAGACTGAAAAAAACATTATGTGTCCAATATGCCACATACGAAGTCTGTTACGAAATTTATGTGAGCCGTTAAGAAACACAAAAACAAGGACGATTTTTTCGATACTCTGGTCGATTGAATGCGAGTTTATACTGCATACACGATCATTTTAGAGCAACTCATCGACTACGATGTGAATAGCCACACATTGTTTTCGTAAGATGCATCATTGCTTATTTGCGAAAACTATCTTCATTAGCTATTTCAGTAATAAGCGACGCGTAACGACAACAGCCATCGTCTCACATTTGTCACTGACCATCATATTGAAACGAAACAAAATCATGAATATTTCATACAGATGGGCGAACCATACTGTCTATTTGAATAAGATTCGAAGAAATTCAGTAGAAATGTGGGCTCCGATGGAAATCATAATGACAGCGGTTAATGAAAGTTGTGCTAACATTTCACTAGTGAAAAAAAAAATCGACTAAAAGCATTCCCGTTCTATTTAAGGGTTAATTACAGAATCTCGCAAAAATATAAGGAGATTCCCGGCCCAACAAAATTCCCCGGAACTCTGCCGCCTCACTGTTAACCTTAACCTTAGCGTGTATTTTGTATGCATTGTGCACTTGAATTTTTATACATTTTCATTCATGCACATGTATTTTATATCAGAGTACCCCTAACTGCTGCGATAGCGACATTATCAAAAATGAATCCATTTCCAATTTCCGGCATTCTAAATATGTTTGAACCATTCACTCAGTACTCACCCTACATAATATTTATTAAGTCTGTTTATATTTCTTAATGATAAAATGAAAACAATTGCTTGTTATACAACGTTAATTCAAATCAAAATTAACAAAAGATCATCAATTAGTCAGTATATCCGTATAGGTTAAAATCAAAGGAAAGCATTGTATGTACCTGTAGAAAAAATGTACTATGCTGCTACTTACAGCTATTGCAATAAAAAGTCGTTTCACCACTAATGCCACACTTCTCATTGGTCCCCCAAAATTTAAAAAGGAAAATTTTTTTTTTTTTTTTTTTTATTTTTTGTTGACCTATGGAAGAAATCTTTATGTCTTGCACAAAATAACAAAGAATGCACATCGTTTACTACTTCCATTCTACTTATTTATTGAAACTTGGGCTTCGGTCTTGATCAAGTCCTGTAATTAACTAATCCGCGGAGCAAATGTCAATCAAGCGTAGGCCTATTTCATGTGGTAGTCATCATGCGGTTTTTATCAAAAATTTAAGACTTGCCGAAGAATTGAATAATGAGCTAATTGAACACCTAGCTTTCGCAATTAGTTATCACAATCAATGGTAAAAATAGAATTTTATTTTTTCACCGTGCGTATAATGTAGATATCCTGTCCACTATTATTTTAACCTGTAAAAGCCAGATCTCACTCTCTCTCACACGGCTCTAGACACAATATCTCTCTCTCTTTGGCATTATTGCACTGGTTGAATTATAGATTTTCTATATAGATATTATGCGATTGAATTATATAAAAAATACCCACCCCCACCCCCCACCCACCCCCCCCCTCCACCACCTCCCCCCCCCCCCCCCGCCCCCCACACCCCCCACCAACCCCCCTAAAACCCCCCCCCTACCCCGCCACCCCCCACCCCCCACCCCGCTTATTATTTCAACCATAGAATAAATTAAAACAAAACCCCCCCATCCCCTACACCCCACCCCCCCCCCACGCCCACCCCCCCGACACCCCCCCTCCCACAACCCCCCCCTAGCAAACCCCCCCCCTCCATACCACCCCCCCCCCCCCCTCCCCCCACCCCATCCCCCCCCCCCACGCCCCCACCCCCCACAACCAACCACTCCCCCCACAACAAACCCCCACGCCAAAGATTAGATCATACAGGACTTCAGATAACGGAAAACCCATAAAATTCCTACACAACCCACGATCCCCGCCACATATCCATTCTTGTTGCTTACACCTCGAGTTCCCCAACTTTCTATATGATTGAATCCAACCCCATGCAACATAAGGAGTTTAACCTCGAAGAAATAGCAATATACGATGGAAAATTTCAAGGATTTCAAAATGGTAAAGAAAAATATCGGGATGCGACACTACCGGATATCGTACATACATACAATTAGGTCGCTGTATTTGAAGACAATTGATTATTCAAGATATCACGATTTATACTTTGTCAAAGAGACTATTCACAAAGTTGTCGATGGTAGTCAGCACAAATTGTAGAACCCAAATAGATTACCAAGATCAAGTATACAAATTCATTTCATTTTTTCCACAATTAGACGCTGAAAGATCCAGGAAAACATTGCTGCAAAATGATACGAGAATTTGAAGAGGAATTTGGAATCACATAATATCAGAACATCAACTCGCACAACTAGATGCATGAATGTTTTCTTTATATCATTCCACGTGCTTTACTTTATAGTTTTGATTGAAGGATAGATTGTGCAAGAAAGCAATTGACCGAAGCTGCAGAATGTTTTCGAAGCCAACCATATCAATCGTTATCTTAACAACAACTTGTAATAAATCGAATCGCCTATTTCAAGAAAAATGCATGAGAATTTGCTAGACAACTTCTGCAACCCTTTCGAATACAGACTTTGGACGGATAGCCTGTACATCCAGATTTCCATACAGAAACGTAATATTTTCGTACAACAATTGACAGAATCATTTTCATACAGAAAAATTGAAAAGGAATGTCCAATTTCAAATCATCGCGATGAAAGTTCTTCTTGCCAAAAAATTGCAAAGAAGTTTTACGAAAATTTTGTATTGGTTCTTGTGGATAGGATTTTTTCGAGCTTTCTTATGTCGAATTTTTCCAATAAATTCCATTTTTTTATGGTCATGTCCATCAGACAGTTTGTTGGTAACAATCAAACCATCGCGAGAAAATACAAGCAAATAATCTTGCTCATCTACGATTGAAGCAAGTGTCGGACGAGGTCCTCTTCTCACCTTGATTTTGAATCAAATAACACGAAAGACGTACAATTTTTTTAATGATGACTTTTCTGACTATAAATCCATCTAAGCTTTACATATAATGCCTTTCTTCTTAAGTAACCGAGTTTTGTGGTTCAGGCATGAATTGAAAAAAAATCTCGATAAAATCCAAATTAATTGATTCTTGAGCGATCAGCAGCAGCCGTTTCAAAGCTTTGGAACACTTCAGAATGCTTAGAAGGAAATCAAATTTTACTCTTTCATGCATCAGTTACATCCCTTCACATATATCAAATTTTTTCCACATGAAGGACTGTTCGATACCAGCTGAAACGGCATTCGAGTGAATTTGTCCGAAAGAAAGGACATATTTAGAAGAACCACAAAAAGATATGAAACACTAATTAACAAACGCAAAGGGTTTTGGAGGACTGGATAATGTTCGTAAAATGACTCTCTACTCCGGCTAAGAATTTTGAGACCCACCCATGCTTCTAGCATGACACAAGGAAACGTTCAGACAATCAAGTTTACAATTCTGAATTAATTTTATAGAATCGGAATGTTTCACCTTGTTTATGAAGTCCTATCGTTGAGTCTTATTAACATTAATCACGTCAATAAAACAACGGAAAAATTTGGAGCGGATGACCAAAATGTTCAATGAAGTTTGTTATTGCTCCATTGCTTGAATGGCGTAATTCGTGTAAGAAAGAATGAGTTAAAGAGCTGAATACTTTTCTATGTTCCATTTGAAGCCAAAAGCTTTGTTTTGTACCGAACATAATATGTGACATTTTTTTATATACTGTCAATCGACCTTTTTCCGATATAGAAGATGTTCCTTGATATCAGACAACTTTAATCACAAGAAATGGAGTTTGCCCCTTTTTAAATAATTTGAATCAACTGGGAGCAGAAATTGAATAACAAATTCAACGGACTTTAACCAGTTGTTGTGCGAGCAAATGTTCTTGATATTATGTGATTCCAAATTCCCTCTTCAAATTCTCGAATATTTTGCAGCCAATATTTTCCTGAATCTTTCAGCGTCTTTTGGGAAACAATGAAATGAAATAGTATATGATCTTGTTTTCTATTTGGGTTCTACAATTTGTGCTACAACCCCGATACGACTAACATATTTTGAATGTCACTTTGACAAAGTATAATCGTGATACTTGACAATCAATTGTCTTCAAAACAGGACTACTAATGTATGTAGATATCGGTAGTGTCTCATCCCGATATACTATATAGAAATCCATGAATATTTTGCACTAGTTGCGTAAATATCTATTATTTGTCTCCGGGAGCATAATGTAGATATCCTATCACTCCATTTTAACTGAAAAGCAGATTATTGCTCGCGCGGGAAATTATATCTACTCTAATGCACGGGAAGGAGCATAATCTGTGAACATTATGTGCGAGTTTTGACCGGCTTCGTATAGTTAGTTAGTTAGTTAGTTATATTTCAGTCTCCGTTAGTGCTGGAGTGCATCACAAAGACCATTGTACACATCAATGAGAACACAATTAAAATGAAGTTAGTTCAAGT
Source organism: Prostheceraeus crozeri (assembly GCA_907163375.1). Lineage (NCBI taxonomy): Eukaryota > Metazoa > Platyhelminthes > Polycladida > Euryleptidae > Prostheceraeus > Prostheceraeus crozeri. The sequence continues at coordinate 9,940 of CAJQUW010010309.1, forward strand.
AAAGTTAAAATTCATAGAAGTAAAAAAACACGATTCTTAAATGTCGCGGGAGATTGGATGTCAAAAATCGAATCAGGGAGACAACCAAACGTTGATAACTCTACTTGAAAAGAAGTGTTTCCGAGATTGCAAACGAGATGGCTTAATCGTAAGTTTATAACGATGTCCACGAGTTACATTTCTATTAAGTTCAATGAAGTACGTAGGAGATGCAACCGATGCGCCATGAAACATTTTGAAAACTTCTGCTAAATGTTGAAGGAGACCTCGTTTCTCAAGATTCCAGGCCTTATTCACAGTATGTATCAGTTCTGTGAATAAATATTTTCACGATTGGTCAGGCTAAATTTCTATTCAAATATTCTTGATAATCATAGACATGTCAATCACAATCTGTCCTTGATCATGATAGAACCATAGACTTCTAAATTTCTCTGGACAGATAGGTGAGTAAAATTTGAAATCATTTTATACATGTTCAGGCCAACCAACATTCGTGTTGCAAAAGATCAAATTTTGCAGCTTATTTGAATGCAAAATGCATGAGCAACGGAGCAGAATAAACCGTTTGGCTGTGAACTGAAATGCAATGACGGTGTAACACAAATACATTCCTCTACTTGCATAATTACTCTGAATACTCTGAATAATACTAAAATAATACTCTATAATACTAATAAAATAATAATAAAATAAATAATACAAAATAATACTAAAATAATACTAAATAATACTCTGAATTTGTGATTGCATCGATTTAGTTGAAAGTATTATATCCCAACTAAACATTCTTGTGCAACCTTGTGTGACGTCTTGTGTAACCTTCAATTCCATGAATCTGACAAATGCTACCACGAAGGACATGGATCATATTCCATGGCAAGCAATGAAAAAACTCTCTATCCTGAAGAAATGAAACAGCGTGATCTAAAGTACAGTGCCACGAAATTCCTTTATTTCCCTTTTGGGGTTTTTTTTTTTCTGTCCTAGATGCCTTCTCCAAACAACTACAAAGCGTGCGATCCGGCATGAACGTTTTTCAAGTACTTACTGTTTTCCACGTATGTCCTGTCAATGGAAACACAATCGGAAGATTTCTTGTTATAGACAATTTTGCCTAAAATTTAAAAGAAAACCATTCCATCTGGGTTTGTGACGTCTCAAAACGATAATGGACTAAAAATGGCGATCATAAAAGTTGAAATTTTCCCCACAGCATCATCGCATCATTGACCTGTCGAAAAATCTCGAATATGTATTTGCATTTATCAACAGAGAGAAATCCATTCTCCCCCAACCAAGCCACAAAATAATCCAAGCAGCACATAATGTACTCTATCATCTATCACGAGCTTTCCAAAGTTGTCAATCTGATGACTTTCTGGATAATCACTGGATCTCCAGCCAGTAATAGAAATTTCGAAATCGATACAATTACGTAATAACTACTGGGAAAGACTGACAAAGTTCCCGTGAAGCCCGAATTCAACGGACGGAAAGATCCACCAAACCGAATCATAACCATTTGTATAAGTATAAGGGTCCAGTTTTATCGACAGAAAAAAGAGAAGCCACCGATTTCCACACTACGAATGCCCCCCCTGGAATGAGGGGGGAACAGAAAAAGTAGAACTATGGGCGGAGAATCCCTTCTTTGCATTCAGAACCTGTGGTGGAGAACTCTTACTTGAGACCAATGACCACTGCTCGCAAAAGCGCAGCCAAATCACATTGAGAAGGGTTTTAGCTGGATGCGTCAAATGACTGGTGCATATCATTTTATTTCCATGCGTCACCTTACAGAGAGTGACAAGAAAATGAAAACTTTATGAAAACTTTATAACTTTATGAAACTTTATTGAAGTTTTCCGGATTTAGTCTGAGAAGTGTTAAATGCCTCAAATGCCTCATTTCTGAGAAAGTTGTTAGAAAATCGCAAAATTAGCAAATAACGCGGAGGTGCAGCACATGCGTTTAGCGCATGAGCATGTGTATGTGTAGGCTCTTGCGTCCTAACTCCTAGTGTACATAAATATGCATACATGCTGTGCTGGCAGGCAACCTGTTCTCCAAAATGTTGATTACGCTTATTGACAGTCTATTTGTAAGGTAATCTATATTTAGGAGTCCATGCCTGATCATGTATAAGCCAATTTCAACCTATCTGTCCAGAGAAATTTAGAAGTCTATGATAGAACGTCGCCAAATAAAATTCCCTGCGCAACTCATGCATGAGATTGCTTCATCATAGCATTCTAACTCGTTAGATTTAAACAGCCCTCGCCCTACGAGCTCGGGCATTTAAGATATCTAACTCGTGAAATGCAATAATGAAGCAACCATGCACTAGTTGCGTAATGTCATTGATGTATAGTGGACTGATCACAGAAGCAATGTGCGCGTGCGTCCTGTACATCATGGGATCGCTGCTTATTAGTATTATGGAAATTCAACTTTCTATGATAGCTTTTCATCTAGCATACTTCATGTTAAGTTAAGCATAAATTACTATGTAGGTTTCCATAAATCAAATACAGTACTGGTGAATTTCAATTAACTTTCGAAGTTTTTTGGGAAATTTTTGGACACTGTACTTGAATAGAGCGCAAGACGTCAAAAGTCCCCAAATAACGAATAAGTAATTTCTCTATCTTCACTTACATGCTTTTGCGAAAAACATATATCTCCTACTTTTGTTATGTGTTCCAAAGATTTACATCAGGACAATTCATAAAAAAACCGAGAACAGCCAGGAATGCCATCTCACAAATTCGCTGCTGACGTTAAGCGACGTGGCCTATGGATTCGGCGTATACGTATACGCTTCCGGCCTTCGATGCTAACTCAATGAAACATGATTAGTGACATCAAAAATGATCATGACCAGACACACCGATTTTCAGCTGCCATAAAACACGATTTTTGCCTGTCATCATTAAAAATTTTGCTTTTTTCTGTCACTTAGCTTTTCATCATATTAATTCTCTCTAATGAAAGTAGCAAGCTATTTTTTACTCATGTTAGCGAGTGAGCTTCGTATGTGTTTGAGTACTCTAGCTGAAATAGACTTACCATGCGTCTTCATAGCGATATTGATTCTACTACCGATTTACAATACAGTTATAAACCAAAATTGCTATGCAAATTTGTGTTACATAGCGCACTTTTGTCCCGTAAGAAATTTTGAAGAATCTACACTCCACCTGTAAATCACTGCCTACAGATATAATGCATTTATGATAATTTGCGGAACAAGAACTTTTAGATTACATATTTTAAAAAGAATTAAATCAAAACAAAACTTAGTGCTCAAAACTTTGTGGTGCGGTATGATTCTGAGTGCACAGTCACTGGATTCTACCTATCAACTGAGCTCTGAACCAAATGCAGCAAGCCTAATCGATGCGCGTCAGCCATACTGCTGGGAAGACGAAACACGCTATTACTGTTCATTCACGTACTGTAATACTATTCAACCAAGAATGAGCGCACATTAAACGATCCTTCATCGGCTACAGCTACTCGCAGACCAACCGAGTAATGAAAGACTTCAGTTTATCTCACACTTCATGCATCCACACAACCCTACATCATTCCTCATCGTTTTTAAAGCCTTACCCTAACCCTGCCTTAAAAAAACAGCTTTCCCTGTATATATCTCACCATTCAATAAATGGTGAAATTGAACTATAAAAGAAGAATTCCGGGGCCAAAATCTGCTGTATTATGTGCCGTGCAGAAAATCAGAGTGTGTCTGATCATGACCATAATGTTCTTTTATCTTCCTACAAATGATACGAATGCGAATAGAAATGATAGTACATTTCCAGACAGAAGCTTCGATTGACGTGCTTTATCCATGTGATTGGCAAGTCCAAACGCCGTGAAAAGGATGGTCCATGTGTCGCGTCCAATAATACCCAGGATGGTCCGCTCTGATGATCAGTTTTCTCTACATCAAAATGATAAAACGACTTTCTCTCAACTTCCGAGACACAATGACATAGTAATCAAAAATGTGTTTTGAAATACTCAATAGATATGATCCAAACATCACAAGTTTCCTGAACATGTCTGTGATTGTCATAACATTCGTCATGAAACCAAAAGATATTATTGGGTCCAAATCTTGAACCCCAACAAGACAGACCCAAGTTGAAATTAAGGCTTGAAGGAGGGAACATAACGCCAAGTATCATAATGCAATTCGAAGTAATTTGATAATGACTAGTGTATGACTCTATCACAGTGGCATGCGAGTATTATGTACTACTAGGCATACTATTTGATTATTATATAAGTATAATTCAGTTTTGTGATATTTGTATGATCAACCTCATGATTAATTTTCAAACGCAGGCATTGTGAATTTGTCCAATTATATCTAATGATATATACTTATTAGCACAATATATTTAAGCTTGATTGTGTCAATACAATTAGCTGCTGCTTTCATCGGAAGACCCTATCCTGGGGAGTGCCCAGTCGAACGCGATGCTTACTTGTTAAGAAGAGCAAAAATTCTTCTCTTCTTTCGCTATTATTTTTGGCGCAATTCCAATCAGCACTGGATAATAATTCTTCAATTTCAAGCGTTAAACACCTCTTCTATTCTCCGCAGTTCATCGACTTTCATCCCAATAAACCGCTTGCGTTTGTTTTTTTCCATTCATACAATGTTGTAAATATTTACATTTCATAAGATGTTATTTTGTAAATTTTGAAGAAAATATTCTCTAAAAAAACAAAAGTCTCACAGACATATTTCGGGCATCGATATTTCGAGGGGTTTTCGAGAGAAATACAGATATTCGAGGGTTTTCGTGGCGAATACCTCGGAAATCAAATCGTGATTTTCTGAGGGTCTGTACGAAACCTTGTAAAGAACGCTAAGTCGACCT
>CAJQUW010010311.1:0-22999 GCA_907163375.1 Prostheceraeus crozeri
ACTAATAAATCTATGGTCCTCAGTTTCCCAGCAGGCCATCTAGACCCCTTGACCACAGCAGCAGTCAAAACGGGATAAGGAGCAGAGGGTGCTAAGAATCACTCGGGTGCTAAAAACGCTTGCCTCAAGCACCCCTACATCTGAAATATTGGAACGCACGATGCTCACTCATTACTGATGACCGCGTCGCAGAATTGGAAGAAGTAAGCAAATAAATTTCATATTATTGTATCTGTGAAACTCACATGAAAGATGAAGGTTGTCAAAAACTCAGAAGAAGCGAACTAATCGTGTCACATGTTATACTACAAAGTCGGTAAGTTGCATCGAAACGGAGTGCAAGATAGGCTTCCTAGTTCATAAAAGATTGCGGACAAAGTAACTAGCTTCAATGGAGTTTGTGAAAAAGTAGCCCAAGGATCAATAAGAATTGCCACTTGAATTGCATACAGCTATATCTGCCGACAACCAATAATGATCGGTTGGTTTCTTCAGTTTTTGGCGCTTTTCCAGAATATAGAAAGCAAGGAGATAAAAGAGAGATAGAACCACGTAAGAAGAAAATTAAGAAAAATGAAAAAAGTATACAAAAAAAACAAAAAAAAAAGGAAAAAAGCATGCAAATAGAAATAAAACAGCAGGAAAGAATAAAAATAAAAAATAATAAAAATCTTAAAAATTAAAAAGAATAAAAAAATAAATAAAAGTATAATAAAAAACAAAAAAAAAAGGAAACTAAAAAAAGGATATAAAATAAATAAAAAATAAATACAGAAAAGAAAAAGAGAGAGAGTGCCAAAAAATCATAGAAGAAATAATAGGAGTACAATAGGAAAAATAAAGAAAATTAAATAATAAAAATAAAAAGAGAGACATAAAAATGAAAAATGAGGTATAGGAACATTTTATTAAAACCACAGGGAAGAAAGAAGAAAACAAGAAAAAATAAGATAATAGAAATAAAAAAAAATAAAAAATGATGAGAGATTTCGATTCCCCTGACAGTTTGTCCCTCAGATGAAGAGGTCGAGAAGGTATGCGATGAAGTGGACAATCCTATCACTAGCAGCAGACCCGACTGTAACCTGATATTGAGTGATTTCAACACTAAAATAGGGAGACATGATCCAAGTGAATCTTATACCGGACCATGCGGCATAGGAATTAGAAATGACAGAGGACACCGGATGGTTCAATTTGCCGAACAACATGGACTTAAGAAAATGAGATCTATTTCAAGAAGAAGTCTTCGAGGAAATGGACCTGGATCTCTCCAAACGGAACCCCCCTCGTGTGTGTGGGTGGGGGGACGAAGAATGAGATGGACTACATCCTGTCAAGCAGGCCTCATATCATTCAAGATGTCAACGTCCTGAATAGCTTCAACACTTGCAGCGATATATCGGCTGGTGCGGGCTTCGGTGCGTTTCAAGACGATAATTGAGAGAGCAAAGCTAATACGGAAACCTCAAATGGCAGATGTCGCTAAACTATCAACCACAAGGAAGAATACCAACTGTCTGTCACAAATAAGTTTGACACCATGGAACTAGATAACGAAATTTGATATTAATGATTTTTTCGAAAACGTCAGCGACCATACGAGAATCGGCAGTCAGTATTTCGAAAGACACAAGAACGAAAAAAAGGTAAAAAAAATAAACTGTCAGGGGAAGCGAAATCTCTTCTGGAAAGGCGCCGAAAAACCGAAAAAGAAGGGAACCAACATACACTCTAAAACACATTGAATACGTCGAACTGTGTAAAACCACAAAACGCAAAATGGCGGAAGACATCAGAAGTTTGATGAGGATCAACGAATCAAGACCCCCAACTCGAGGACAGACTCGTATGCACCAACGAGGACCGCCTTATCTAAACCTGGTTTGCTGTCAAAACTTGGTTTTGAAAAACTCAGTTTTTTTCTGTCGACGCACCAAAACTAAGTTTAATAAAACTCTATTTAATCAAACTGAGTTTAAGACAGTTAATAGCACTCATTTTGATCATGGCGCAAAAGAAGAGAGGTCGCAATTTTTCGGATAGTAGAGCAAAACTTGTTATCGAATTGCTGGAACCGACGCACCACCGGCTGATTGTCGAAGACAAGAGAACAAGCTGCGCGATTGTAAAGAAAAAGGTGGATACGTGGCGGAAGATCGCTGAAGAATTCTCGTCGCATGGACACGGGGGGGGCTGCAGAACAGCTGACGAGGTAAAGGCGCTGTGGAAGAGGCAGAAGAGATGATCGAAACGAAGAAGAAATTTGCCGCGTGGCGCGTGTAAGAGAGAAGTGTGGCGTACAGGAGGTGGAACATCGACGGCGGCCCCAATTTCTCGCACGAGGGCGCATCAGTGGCCTCATAAATGCGATGAGCTGACCCCGCCGTTGACAACGGATTTCGAGTGCGACGCTCTTGCTATGGCATGCGACAGCGCGGATATTAGTGACGTTGTTCAAGAACTCTCGTGCATGGATGAGCCAGATGTGACGATCCCCTTTGAATTGAATTTTTGGCAGCAGTTGCTAGCCTTCCCTCAGCAGAATGAGCAGCTTCAGGAGGAAGATCGGATCGAAGCTCACCAACATCGCAGGGGCATGATTTTCACTCAAAACTTCTTAACTTCGCCGAATTAGAGCATAGACAAAAAATGAAGAACTTGAAGCTGGAGGAAGAGCTCTTGAGGAAAAAAGCTTGAATCTTTTAATAAGAAATAACTTCGTGTTAAATGCTTATCTTTCTTACAAACATAGTACATGGCTATATTGTTCTTTAATTGGTCACCTCGATTTTATGCTTTGAATTAGATTTGATTTTTTGAAATTGTCAAAAGTTAGTTCCCTGAATTGTCAAAGGTTTGTATTCCCTGAATAAACAGATGTTGAAGCAGTTAATAAATTATTTCGTTTTCTTGGGAAAGCAGCCAATATCACTTTTTTTCATTACTGTATATAGTTGCAATTGTACTTGTACATGTAATTAGATCGCAAATTGGTATCTAAAATACACAAACGTTTCAAAGCTACAAACAATTAATTAATTCATTTTTGAAATTCGGATAAGAAACATAGCCTTCAGAATTATGTAGGCCTTCAGAGGTAAAATTAAAAGTTGGTGAAGTATTGCTCGACGCCTTACGGCGGTTACCTCTTCGGTTCACGTTTTGATCGGCGGAATGCAGGGGGATGACTGAAAAGTTCATTTCCTTCGAACTCTGGTTCCTTGTTGTTGATCGCAATGTTATGCAGAATCGCGCAAGCCACTATGATAGGTTGCGAGTTTTCGATTTGCACACGAGGGCCACTCTTAATAGCTGGAAAGCGACGTTTCAAAAACACCGATTCCACGCTCAGCACAATTTCTCGTAATGGTGAGACTTTTGTTGTAGCGTCGTTGGGCAGCATCCGAGGGGGACAAAAACGGTGTTAAGAGACACGGAAGACATGGATAGCCTGAGTATCCAGGAAGCCATGAACCAGGCGGAAGGACTTCAAGTTTGTCATACAACAAAGAATTTCGAAAAATTCTGGAGTCATGAGCACTCCCGTACCAATGGGTCACAATATCTTTAACTCTCAATTTAGAATCAAAACATGATTTGAACGTTCAAAGAAAAGTAGTCTTTTTGACTGCGATAAAGCTCAGATGAGGTTCCCGATGGCCTTTGTACACGAATGTGCGTCCCGTCTATTACAACAATAAACACCTGGAAAGTGTGAGATCTTGTAGAAAGATTTTTTTTTCGACTTCCAGTTGGTCAGGCGAGGGAAACAAACTGAACTGTTGTCGTAGTCTTGCTGTTGCTTTGGAAACTTTATGAGCAATGCGCTCCAGCAGTTGTTTGATGCACACCGATTAAATCACCATCTGTCATCTGAAAATTACCAGTGGCATAAAAACGAAGGGCAATAAGAACTTGCTGTTCAGTAGAGAGACTGTCATTTCTTTTATTTGGATGGGTTCCAACTCACTTTCTAACATAGGACAAATATGGCGAAATGTCTCCTTTGTGAAGCGGTGTCGAAATTCTTCTTCTGTGAAATTATCGGTCGGGGTTGTCCGTTAACTTCGTCGTCGTTTCTGTGCTGCTTGCTGCACCTATAGCAGCGAATTCGGCGTATTCATGTACCACATTGAACCGAAGAAAAAATAATGAGAATGATGATGTGTGTTTAGCGCTTAAATCTGCCCTTGTCCAGGTTTAAATTAAACCAAGATTCTTCTAACTTTAAATCAGGTTTAACATTGGTGCTTCCACGAAAATTAAAACTTGGTTTAAAATGGAAGATAAACCAGGTTTAATACTTAACCTCGTTGGTGCATACGGCTAGCAAAACGAAATCAAAATCTCGGACAAAGCCAAATTACATCAATCAAAGAACATGACGGCGATGTCATAAAGGACAAGGCTTAGAATGTTGAAACGGGTGGAAGAGTATTACGGAGAATCCTACAGCTGAAGACAACAAGTATCACAAGTGAAAAATGTTCCAAGTAACAACGTCAACGACCCTCCCTGCTGGATCCTTCCGTCAGAGATACGAGACGCCATCAAGAAAATGAAACCAGGTAAAGCGCAAGGCTAAAAATTGCAACTGCAGACATACTCAAGGATGCAGGGGAGCCAGTTGTAATCATGATTGCCAGATTATTCAACAAATGTTTAAAGCAAAAGAAAATACCTCAGGCATGGAAGAGCGCCATCTGATCATCCTTCATAAGAAGGGAGACATGAGAGATCTAAGAAATTTTGCAGACCAATCAGTCTAATATATTTCATGCATAAAGTCTTCTCACATGTTCTCAAACGCATGTCGAACACATTGAATCAGCATTCAACCAAAGGAGGAAGCAGGATTCAGATCCAGTTTCTCTACCGTCGATCATCTACAAACCATCACTCAACTACAAGAGAAAGCCAGAGAATATAAGGTAGCCGTCTGCCTGGTCTTCGTTGATTACGAAAAGGCTTTTGACTCCATTGAACATCAACCTTTCTTCTCCGCACTTACGAGCAACGGTATACATTGCGGCTCGCTGGTATATCTCAGACGATTCAAATCATACTGATCTGCCGAAGAGGGATTGTGGGCAGGCTGCACGTTGTTGACAAACAATAGCATTTTATTCACACCGTCTTGTCAGATGCAGGTGGCTGGCGCTGTTGTGAATATTGTCCGATAAATGGATCGAAAAGATTTCACAGTCAAATGAGAAGAAAAAGTCAAACCACTGAATTTCTTGCACAGTCGACATGCTGAATGATCAATTGATTGATCAAGTTCACGAGAACATTTTGCTGGGAATTTCAATCCCATGGACTTTTCGAAACCCGGGGGCCAGGATCTCGGGATTATAAAACTCATTACCGGGAATTTTGAGATCCCGAAAATATGATTACAGGATTCCGAAACAAACTCCCTAATTAGCAGGGGTTCCTAAACATTTTTGTACAGGCCCAAATTAGAATTTTTGATTACAACAAATCGTGCAATTTACTCGTATTCATTTGAAGCTCTCTTTAAGCATCAATCTCAAATGTTCTAAATTCTAATTACATGTAACTTTGCGTACACAACTTGGAAATAGGCTGGAAATGCGGAAGTGCACGGATAGTAACGCAATTTCATCCAGACTGGAATCGTTGCATGCTTTACCAGATTGATCCGGCGCGTCGGGGCACCCAGACATTCCCATTTGTCTAAAAGTTGAAATCCTCCGGCGCGAGCACAGACTAGATCGTTATATTTTATCCCGGTCTTGCATTTCCGGCGCGCCGTATATAAAGATTCCCGTCTGATTTTCACAAGACAGATGGTGACAAGGAATAAAAAAATATGTGTATTCCTAGCTACCTGTTATTACGTACAGTAATAATACATGCCTATCGTATAGTGCATTGCTTTATGATTTGCTTATAAATTGAATATGTAGCGAATCGGTGTAAAGTAATTCCAAAATCCCGGTATCCCGGGATTGAGTGGGAATCGTGTATACCCTATTACAAAGCATAGACATATGCAAATAGTATGAGATACGGTAGGGATTGCAATCCCGGGATTCCGTGTATTTGTGCGAATCCCGAAATCCCAGGAATGATTTATTAATTCAGCTGTTATTTGGTAGTGATTTACAGGTGTTTTACTGCTTCGCTAATGGAAACCGAATAGATTTTCCATCACTTTTCGATCCCTTTCTTTGAATTACTGATTCAATATTGTAGCCTATATATTTGTCAGTATTATAATAAGTATATTATAATAATATTATAATATTAGTATAATCACACTTTTGTCAGTATGCTTTTATATATGTGATTATATACTTGCGCCTTCTATGTTTTCTAATGTAGAGGGGTTAGAGAGAGATTCCACAATCGAGGAAGATCTCGGTCACGGGATTCCGGGATTGAGTGGAATAAGCTCAGTAAATATGCTATGACAAAGCACATGTGTTTTGATTTTATGGGATGCTGGGATGTGGTAATGGCAGAGAATCGAAATTGACAAAAGTCGGTTTACTGATAACATGGCAATCGACCTAGAGTTTATTCCGCTTTATGCACACCTTGATAACGGCAACGTTGAGAGTAAACGGGAACAGCTGCGAATTTCTGATGTCTGAACTTTTAATCTTCAATTTCCTGAGATTCGGTATTGGTAGAGTGAAGACCCGGGATGTTGAGCCTGCCTACAAAATCCCGATTTTTCTTGATCCCGGGATTCCGGATTACAAGCTCTGACCCGAGATCGAGATTGAGAAAATACCAGCATATCAGTGTAGCTACATGCAAAATGGCAAATTATTAATCCCGAGATTGACGTGACCAGAGGCCAATAATGTGAGCAAAACTGTGATCTATTGAGCAATTTGCCTCCTAGAGATCTCAATTCCGAGGGATAGCTCGATTCCTAATCCCGGTAATGTGTAGGCCTACTTCGCCAATGCTCATCTTCAAAATGTTCTTGCTTTCAAATATTGCCAGCCTATGGCAAAGGACAACCTCGAATTTGTGTCTCGACTTTTACTCAGAATGCCTCATCAATGGATTATTTAAAACGTAGGCATGAAGCTGATGATTAGACTAAAGTGTGAAGACCCTCCATATCTATAGTGAATGGATTTCCCGAAATATCGGGATTCCGGGATTAGCATCCCTATAGTGTGAAGATAATTTCATCGCCTTATAAGCTCTCCGTGAAATGATATGTCTGAAAATAAATATTTTCCTGGCACATCTTCCTGTCAATTGAAATAACACGAAATTTGCGATTCAAATTACAAATTTTATCATCTGATGTATACTATATCACACAGCAATTGCACACGGTCATCATCACTGTGCCAAAAACAGCATTATCAAAGTTATTTATTCGATATCATCAGACATTGTTGAATCCCGGGATTACAGGATTGCAATCCCCAGTTCGCACTGACCTTTGATTGCGAAATTTCATGTGAAAGAGACAGCACAGTCCAAAAACTAAGAACATAGTGAACATTTCTGTGGCTTTATCAGGCATAATTGCGCCACAACCTTCAACATCATGACTTGAAATTTGGAAAAGCACGGAAGCAAGAGAAGCCATCAAACATCATTCAAAAAAAGATTCATCCGGAAAGAATGGATGTGAGACATCCGCAAAGATGCGCAGAAGTTGTGGCTCGATGTGTGTTTGAGGATTTGAAATGCCGCTGAATAGGCCATATTTTCAAACTTGTGAAGGCTGTGTAGGACAGAGTATTGGATGGATTTTGATGAAACTTTACTTGAAGGTGAGTGAGGTAGTGTAGAGCTTAAGTTTGGCTCTATTTTGATGAAACTTTACTTGAAGGTGAGTGAGGTAGTGTAGAGCTTAAGTTTGGCTCTATTGCGTTTTCCGCAAAGATGCGCAGAAGTTGTGGCTCGATGTGTGTTTGAAGATTTGAAATGTCGCTGAATAGGCCATATTTTCAAACCTGTGAAGGCTGTGTAGGACAGAGTATTGGATGGATTTTGATGAAACTTTACTTGAAGGTGAGTGAGGTAGTGTAGAGCTTAAGTTTGGCTCTATTGCGTTTTCCGCAAAGATGCGCAGAAGTTGTGGCTCGATGTGTGTTTGAAGATTTGAAATGCCGCTGAATAGGCCATATTTTCAAACTTGTGAAGGCTGTGTAGGACAGAGTATTGGATGGATTTTGATGAAACTTTACTTGAAGGTGAGTGAGGTAGTGTAGAGCTTAAGTTTGGCTCTATTGCGTTTTCCGCAAAGATGCGCAGAAGTTGTGGCTCGATGTGTGTTTGAAGATTTGAAATGTCGCTGAATAGGCCATATTTTCAAACCTGTGAAGGCTGTGTAGGACAGAGTATTGGATGGATTTTGATGAAACTTAGTGTGAAGATGAGTGAGGTAGTGTAGAGCTTAAGTTTGGCTCTATTGCGTTTTCCGCAAAGATGCGCAGAAGTTGTGGCTCGATGTGTGGTTGAAAGTTTGAAATGCCGCTGAATAGGCCATATTTTCAAACTTGTGAAGGCTGTGTAGGACAGAGTATTGGATGGATTTTGATGAAACTTTGCTTGAAGGTGAGTGAGGTAGTGTAGAGCTTAAGTTTGGCTCTATTGCGTTTTCCGCAAAGATGCGCAGAAGTTGTGGCTCGATGTGTGTTTGAAAGTTTGAAATGCCGCTGAATAGGCCATATTTCCAAACTTGTGAAGGCTGTGTAGGACAGAGTATTGGATGGATTTTGATGAAACTTTACTTGAAGGTGAGTGAGGTAGTGTAGAGCTTAAGTTTGGCTCTATTGCGTTTTCCGCAAAGATGCGCAGAAGTTGTGGCTCGATGTGTGTTTGAGGATTTGAAATGCCGCTGAATAGGCCATATTTTCAAACTTGTGAAGGCTGTGTAGGACAGAGTATTGGATGGATTTTGATGAAACTTTACTTGAAGGTGAGTGAGGTAGTGTAGAGCTTAAGTTTGGCTCTATTTTGATGAAACTTTACTTGAAGGTGAGTGAGGTAGTGTAGAGCTTAAGTTTGGCTCTATTGCGTTTTCCGCAAAGATGCGCAGAAGTTGTGGCTCGATGTGTGTTTGAAGATTTGAAATGTCGCTGAATAGGCCATATTTTCAAACCTGTGAAGGCTGTGTAGGACAGAGTATTGGATGGATTTTGATGAAACTTTACTTGAAGGTGAGTGAGGTAGTGTAGAGCTTAAGTTTGGCTCTATTGCGTTTTCCGCAAAGATGCGCAGAAGTTGTGGCTCGATGTGTGTTTGAAGATTTGAAATGCCGCTGAATAGGCCATATTTTCAAACTTGTGAAGGCTGTGTAGGACAGAGTATTGGATGGATTTTGATGAAACTTTACTTGAAGGTGAGTGAGGTAGTGTAGAGCTTAAGTTTGGCTCTATTGCGTTTTCCGCAAAGATGCGCAGAAGTTGTGGCTCGATGTGTGGTTGAAAGTTTGAAATGCCGCTGAATAGGCCATATTTTCAAACTTGTGAAGGCTGTGTAGGACAGAGTATTGGATGGATTTTGATGAAACTTTACTTGAAGGTGAGTGAGGTAGTGTAGAGCTTAAGTTTGGCTCTATTGCGTTTTCCGCAAAGATGCGCAGAAATTTTGGCTCGATGTGTGGTTGAAAGTTTGAAATGCCGCTGAATAGGCCATATTTTCAAACTTGTGAAGGCTGTGTAGGACAGAGTATTGGATGGATTTTGATGAAACTTAGTGTGAAGATGAGTGAGGTACCGCAGAGCATAAGATTGGATCTATTGCGTTTTCCGCAAAGATGCGCAGAATTTGTGGCTCGATGTGTGGTTGAAAGTTTGAAATGCCGCTGAATAGGCCATATTTTCAAACTTGTGAAGGCTGTGTAGGACAGAGTATTGGATGGATTTTGATGAAACTTTACTTGAAGGTGAGTGAGGTAGTGTAGAGCTTAAGTTTGGCTCTATTGCGTTTTCCACAAAGATGCGCAGAAGTTGTGGCTCGATGTGTGTTTGAAGATTTGAAATGTCTCTGAATAGGTCATATTTTCAAACTTGTGAAGGCTGTGTAGGACAGAGTATTGGATGGATTTTGATGAAACTATACTTGAAGGTGAGTGAGGTAGTGTAGAGCTTAAGTTTGGCTCTATTGCGTTTTCCGCAAAGATGCGCAGAATTTGTGGCTCGATGTGTGTTTGAAGATTTGAAATGCCGCTGAATAGGCCATATTTTCAAACTTGTGAAGGCTGTGTAGGACAGAGTATTGGATGGATTTTGATGAAACTATACTTGAAGGTGAGCGAGGTAGTGTAGAGCTTAAGTTTGGCTCTATTGCGTTTTCCGCAAAGATGCGCAGAAGTTGTGGCTCGATGTGTGTTTGAAAGTTTGAAATGCCGCTGAATAGGCCATATTTTCAAACTTGTGAAGGCTGTGTAGGACAGAGTATTGGATGGATTTTGATGAAACTTTACTTGAAGGTGAGTGAGGTAGTGTAGAGCTTAAGTTTGGCTCTATTGCGTTTTCCGCAAAGATGCGCAGAAGTTGTGGCTCGATGTGTGTTTGAAGATTTGAAATGTCGCTGAATAGGCCATGTTTTCAAACTTGTGAAGGCTGTGTAGGACAGAGTATTGGATGGATTTTGATGAAACTTTACTTGAAGGTGAGTGAGGTAGTGTAGAGCTTAAGTTTGGCTCTATTGCGTTTTCCGCAAAGATGCGCAGAAGTTGTGGCTCGATGTGTGTTTGAAGATTTGAAATGCCGCTGAATAGGCCATATTTTCAAACTTGTGAAGGCTGTGTAGGACAGAGTATTGGATGGATTTCGATGAAACTTTACTTGAAGGTGAGTGATGTAGTGTAGAGCTTAAGTTTGGCTCTATTGCGTTTTCCGCAAAGATGCGCAGAAATTTTGGCTAGTTGTGTGTTTTAAGGATTGAATTTTTGTCGTTTTCGTCAGATTGTGAAGGCTGTGTAGGACAGAGTATTGGATGGATTTTGATGAAACTTTACTTGAAGGTGAGTGAGGTAGTGTAGAGCTTAAGTTTGGCTCTATTGCGTTTTCCGCAAAGATGTGTAGAAGTTGTGGCTCGATGTGCTCTTTTTTTCGTGATGCTATTTATTTTGGCTCTATAGTAAAAAATCATTAACCAATTTCATGGCGAAGTTGCTTGTTAAAAGATCTGATGAACGATGACTCGTTTTTGATTGGCTCATCGAATAATGATTCACTTCAGTCATCGCTAACTGAGACAACGCGCATTTTCCAGACAATAGACAAGGAGATGTGACAAATTTGATACAATGGGCAGGTATGGGTTAATCGTTCTGGAAATATCAGAACCGTTTCGAGACTGAAACTAAAGATTGGGTGCACTTAGCAGCCAATCAAATGTAAATTTGTATCGAAAATGTGGCGATTGTATCAGCTGCACTGGTCAAATGTCAGTTACACATTCGACATGGATAATTACACTGCAGATCTTAATACTACCGTTGTTGGCTATGTCGAACCAACATTTACTATAGCTGACTATTTTGTATGTGCACTATTCCTTGGGATTTCAGGAGCTGTTGGAATATTCTTTTCATGCCGTGGACAGAAAGACACTGACGAATATTTCTTCGGAGGAAGGAAAATGAAGCCGATACCTGTAGGCATATCTACAGGAATTTCATTCCTTTCTTCCCTAATAATGGTCGGACTACCAGCAGAAGTTTACATCAGCGGTGCTTCATACACCATAGGTACCGTTTGTGGATGTTTTGGTTTTCTCACTGGTTGCTTGATAGTATCATGCCTACTTCAACCTCATGGGATAACTATTGTGAATGAATACATTGCAAAGCGGTTCAATAATCGTGCTTTGACATATACTGCTAATATTCTCGTGTTTCTATGCATTTTTCAGTATATGGGAGGTTGCATGTTAGGTACTGTAATTGCATTCAACAGCGTAACAGGTGGAAAAGTTGGTGTCATCGCAGGGCTAGTGATTGGTGGAGCTGTTGGTATTTTTTATACCAGCATTGGTGGTCTAAAAGCTGTTGTATGGACAGATGTCATACAATCTGTAATAATGATTGGTAGCATACTTGTCGTGATAGTAAAATCCGTGATTGATACATCTGGTGGTATGGCAGAAATTATCAACTTGAATATCAAATACGGTCGCTTTCATGAACCAATATGGTCTACTGACCTTACGGTACTATTCGGCACACGATGTGGGGATTGGTTTTTGGATTTTTCGTCTATTGGGGAACATGGAGCATCCAACCGCCACCGTTCAGAGAGTTTGTTCTACGAAATCGAAGCGAGATTCATACAAAGTCGCTTTCGTTGCGTTCTCTATTTTCCTTCTATTTGCTTTGTTGCCTGGATGGGCAGGTATCAATATATTCGCATACTACTACCAACGTGGATGTGACATCAACGCAACTGGTTGGATTAAAGACAATGAAATAATTTTATACTATGTTCGAGAGCGAATGCAATGGCCTGGGTTTCAAGGACTCTTTATTGCGGCCCTATATTCTGGCTCTCTCAGCTCACTGTCTTCTGGTCTCAATGCGGGGACAGCTTTGCTTTGGAAGGACACGATCAAGCCTCTGCTGAAAGTCGAGGTATCAGAAATAAAGGCAACTTTTATTTCAAAGATCATTGTTGTTGTGTTTGGAGTTCTATCGATGATTTGGTGCTACACCCTCCATTCATTTGGAGGCACGATTTTGCAAGTATCTGCTTCTATTGATGCCTCCATATATGGTACATTTACAGGCTTGTTCCTACTGGGTATGTTTTTCCGCAATGCGAATCAAAAGGGCGCATTGATTGCAATGATATTCAGTTGTTCCATTGCCTTTTGGCTTGGATTTTCCTCTCTTAAGTACGGGCATAAGAAAACTGACAGTTTACCTCGGGAAATAAAGAATTGCGCTCCAAGAAATGCGACTACTTATTCTCCTATCGTGCCGGCAAATATTACTGATACTTCTCCCATTCTAGCTGAATTGTACTCCATCTCATATATCTGGCTTTCAATAATATGCATTTCCGTATATTTATTGGTTGCCATGATTGTCACTGGTTGCGCAGGCAGTGCAGAACAAGGAGATGAAACATTGTTGTTACCATGTGCTCGTCAAGGATTTTGGTCAAAGAAAATTAGTCAATTGCGAAGATCTAAGAACGCTGCAGACTCTGATGAAGATGACGATGGAAAGATAGCTGAAAAGAAATTTTTAGCATCGAGCACTGACACGACTTCAGTATAGCTTTCTTTTAGTTAATGAGATTAACTTTTTCATTATTGTGCAAGATGTTTAGTTTACAAAGTGCATGTAGTAGGTAAGATGTCTTCGAATCATAAAGCAAAAGTACCTGGTCACGGTGCGCCTGAATCAAGTTTTGGATTAAAAAAAATATACCATGAGCGAAACCAATTTTTTCACGATCTATGACCTCTTGGGACAAAATAATCGCAAAAATAAAAATATTTCAATGTACCGATTTTTTACAAATGAGCTTTTTCAAAATGGCCGCCCTTTTTGCTATAAAATCGTCAAGTTGTACATTAGAATGACTTTTCTGCCTTGTTAACTCACTCCAGCTGCTCAAATATCTCAAAAAATATTATCCAGCAAATGGCATAGCGTTTAGCTCGTAACGGAATATCTATGTTTCATTCATAAGTAGTATATTATCGACATGATGCTATTTTCATAAAAAGGAAAATATTTTTTTATTTTTTAATGAAACAAAAAGTCATTCAGTTATTAGCGTTCCATAAAGGCATTAGATCACATGTTGTCATTGAATTGATGGATTTAAAAGGAAAACCATGTCTTCAGCTAGCAATTATCAACTTAAATTTGACTGCAGGAACATTTATGAAAATAATTATAGTAGTATTTATCACAACTGTAACTTAACTTCATACATGACTGTGACGGCGGTTTTTTGATATTCACCCCTCAAGTACTATGTATCAATAGTATGTTGGCCTATGTACATGAGGAAAAGTAAAAACACGATCGTTAATCAAGTAACAACTTGTTCGAATCATGAAATCGTAGTGTACTAATTCGTAATCAAAAATGTCTAGCATTAAATACACAGACTGATCGATGTAATCGATTAGGAAATTGAGGATGCTGGTCTTGAATTTTGAAGGTTTTCCATACATCATTGAAACTGTGATGCAATGATTCTATCACTTGTTCGCTATAATGTCCCAGCCCTCGTCCAGTCATTTCACAGAAAGTTGGAATGTGGAAAAAAATTGCATGTAGTTTAGGGGTAATATTTAACGATAGCTTGCTACATGCATCCTTGAAAGCCAAGACTTTTATTTTGAAATCGGGGTCTAACACGACCATAACACGAACTGACGACTTCGTTGAAACAACGGAACGCATTGACGTATTCCAGAATCACTGATTCTCTTGGGCAGATGCTCTTAAGTCGGTCAACATTCTGCAAGAGTTGTGTTGAACTGTTGCCAGAAAAACTTCCTCCATGTACTGGGCTTCTCTGGGCATTGCAAGCACGAAGCCAAAGATGCGCCTGGTCCCACTCCTTTTCCAAAGCCGAATAAAGAGTGGCAGTTGGTCCGGAGAGCAAATGAAGTTCAGGAGGGGGAATCAGCTCAATGATGGGAGTTGAAGGATCTGATGTAAATTTGATGATTGTGGGGTGAATAACATTGTAAAATTGCATGGCTCTACGTTTATCTTTACCGGTCTCAAAATACTTCCAAAATGGTTATTTAATGATGAAAGTGTCCTCGGCGGACTCTCAGTCTCTAGTTTTCCCTTCTCAGCAATACACCAGCTGCACGGATGCTTGCTGCCATGTGGCATAAGGCCAAGAGTAGTAAGTAATGGGCAAAAGACCGTTCCAGGACACCTAAAATTCAAAAAAATAGTATCTTTAAAAACGACGTAAATTCACGAATTTGAACCCTTTTTCAGGTTTTTAAGACCTAAATACATGAATTTAGTCCATTCAAAAAGTACCATTTTTGAAAAAATGGTACTTTTTAAAAACGACATAAATTCATGAATTTGAACCCTATTTCAGGTTATGAAGACCTAAATTCACAAATTTGGGCGTTTTTAAAAATACCCAATTTTCAAATTTTTCAAAATCTCAAATTTGAGAATTACAATTTTCACCGCTTAAATCATGATCGTTCCAGGACACCGAAAATCATAAAAGTTAAGAATTTCAAAATTTGAGAATTACAATTTTCTTGCTTAAATCATGACCGTTCCAGGACACCGAAAATCATAAAAGTTGAGAATTTCAAATTCATGAATTTTATCCATCTTTCAGGTTTTTAAAATATATCATGTGACTAATAATATTTCTTTAAAAATGGAAGAAACAAAAGTGGATGAAACAAAAGTGGAAGGAACTTCAGAAATGGAAGAAACCGCAAGAATATATCCTTCGTTATCATATGAACGTAGTTCTACTTTAATGGACATTGAAAAGATTAACATTGAAAAAATGAATAAAGAAAAACACAAAGATAGAGTTAGGTATATGAAAGATAAGGAATCTCAATTATTATTAAGATTAGAGCATTATAAAAAAATAAGAAAGAGATGGAGTAAAGTTAAGAATGTAACACAAGGAATTGGCATATTCTTAACAATAAGTTTAGGTGCTTTAACAATTGTTATATCTTCAGGTGTTTTAGTAATTCCAGTAGTTGCTACAGCTTTAACAGGTACGGGTGTTTTTGCAACTTCACTTGTTACAATGTTAGATAAATCTTTAATAACTAAGAAACGAAAATCATTAAAAACTAAGCATTTACATATTAAAGAAGTCTATGATAAACTACATTACTACTTTCAAAGAGTATGTGATGATAATGTTATTACGTTAGATGAGATTGAAAAATTTGATCAAATAGCTAATGAAGTAAATCAAATATCATTTCAATCACAGACAGAAAAAGTTGATGATAAAAATAAAAAGGATGGCAAAATTTCTAGTGATGCTAAAATTTCTAATGAAGAAAATGACAAATTTTTTTTAGAAGAGCTAAAAACTTTAAGCGAAAATTTAAGCAAAACTTTATTAAACAAAACTTTATTAAACAAAACTTAAAAAGAGAAAACTTTAAACGAAAAGATGTCAAACAACAAAGCAATAAAAAAATAATTTGTTCAGTAAAATGTTTTTGTTGTATTCCAATGTTACCACAAAATTCAAATATTATATTTTAAAAATGGATAAAATTAGAGCTGATAATTTTAAAAGAATAAAACAATTAGAAGAGTTAATAAAACAAAGAAATATTATGAAAGAAAATCATCTTCAACATAGAATGATAAAAGCTGGTATTCAATCTGATATGTTTGAAAAAATGCAGCAAACCGAGCAAGTAAAAACTGATTTTGAAAAACTATGAAACCATTTAAAACTCTTGAAAAAGAAAGTACAAATAATGATAAACAAATTGATATAACAGATCCAGAGCACAAAACTATATTAGATGACTATGGATTACTAGAATCAAACATTAATAAGAAATTACCAAAATCTATGCAATTTGAACATTCTATTTCATTTATAGATGGAAAAACAATACCTAGATTTTATCTCGGACAAAAAGAAATATTTCCACAACCTTTTCGAGGTATAATTTTTTCACCAGATAAATCTCCTTTTAATTTAGATAGAAATTTTGTTAATCTTTTAAGAGGAGCAGATTTAAATAATTATGCTGTAGAAGATCTCATAAAATATAAAGCTATGTTAGACAGAGTTGGTGCAGTAAAATCTCTTAGACGTTATAAACAATTAGAAAATTTATTATCAACGGGAGTTAAAGTAGGGAAAGGTTTATCTGAAAAACAGAAAACTGAAACAACTGTATTTTTACCAGATGATCCACAAGAATTACTAAATAGATTAAATATTTTAATATCTGCAATAAAAGAAGGACATAATTCTAGTTTCAATGAAATTCATGCTATATTGAAAAGACTGTTAGAAAAGAAGATTCTAAATGAAGAGGATTATAAAAGTATAACCGGACATCTCTGATGTCCTCCAGGGCTTCGCCCGTAGCTGAAATATGTTGTTGTTTTTAATTTTTTATAAAAAAATATTTCATAAAAAAATATTTATTAAATTTTTTAGTTTAAAAATGTGTTCAGCAGATTTAGACAAAATTAATAATCATTTAGAAAATCTAACAGAGATTTTGGGTTCATCAAAATTTAGTACGACGTTAAAAATTATAACAACTACTTCATCACACACTTGTAATTTAGAACCCATTCTACATTTGGAACAAAATAAAAATTATCAAATGCATTGACTAGTTTCTCTACATTTAACACTATTCAAAACGTTATCAAAGATGTGAATGATCAATTTAGATATTCTACTGATAAAGGCAAAACATGGAAAATACTAACTTTTCTTCCTGGTTCTTACGAAGTTGAAACAATATCAAATGAAATTAAGAGACATTTAGGTATATCATTTAAAGATAAGAAACAATTACATTTTGCAGTTGAACCGGCAGTTAATAAATTTTCTCTTACTTTAGACGAAAATCATCAAGTTGATTTTAATCATGATAGATCATTGTCAAAGCTATTAGGATTTAATAAACAAACCTATAGTCAAGGTTATCATTTAGGTGAGAAGATTCCAAAAATAACTGAAATAAATTCAATTGTTGTACATTGTGACATTATTGAAGGAGGATATATAAATGGTAAATTATCAAATTTAATATTCAGTTTTCCAGCTTTTACTGTACCCATTGGTTATAGATTAAATGTAATTCCACAAACATTAATATATTTTCCTATTACAAGAAAAACTATTAACAACATTGGCATTAGAATCACTGATGAAAAAGTACAAGAAATAAATTTTGGAGGTGAAGAGATTATGATAGATCTTTTGGTTCGAGAGGTATAAACTCCCACGCGAAGCTAGAGAAGTTTAATTTTCTTCTTCTTTAGAAACAAAAAATAAAAATAATAAAAATAAATTTTTTTATTAAAAAATGAGTGAACTACCTCCATTAAATAAAAAAAAACTTAAATTTAATCATCATCCAAATTTATCTAATAAAGTTTTGTCAGTTATTTGTGGAAGATCAGGATGTGGAAAAACATATCTATTATTTAAAATTTTAACGACTCCAAATTTTTTGGATTTTAACAATCTTATAATTTATACAACAACGGCAGAACAACCCGTCTATCAATTTTTAAAATATGGATTTGAAAATAATCTTAAAAAAACAGCAATTGCTTCATTATTCAAAGAATATGAAAAATCTGAAGATGAAGAAGAAATAAGTTCGTGGTGTGAAGAAGCAGCAAAAAATAATCAGTTAGTAGAATCCAATAAAAATAACCATATAAAGATACAATTAATAGATGATAGTGGTAATATGCAAGATCCTAGTAAACTAGATAAAACAATGAAACATTGTGTAATTTTTGATGATTGCGTTAATGATAGAAATCAGTCAGTTCAGAGAAATTATTTCACAAGAGGTAGAATAATAACTGTAGTGTTTTTTATTTAACACAAAGTATGTATTCATTAGACGGAAGTGTTATTAGAAAGAATGCAAATATATTTATACTATTTGAAATAAATGCAAGAAACTTAAGTGATTTGTTAAGAGATTTATGCGTAAGAAATAAAGATGAATTTAAACAATCGTGTAATAATGCTTGGTCAAAAGATTATGGCTTCATTACAATTAATATTGATAAAAAAAATTCATGATAGAGTTATCGAACAATTGTTCTCTGACTGAAAGTCGATAGAAATATTTTCGCGGAGTGATTAAAATATACAAATATAGTGTTATAATATTTTTTTATGTTATGTATATATGAAATTTGTCTATCTTAGAAATTAGAAAATTAAAAAGGTTCAGTAGTTATTCCATCAGGTAAAATTTTTCTTTTATCATCAAATGGATCTAATGCTAATTTATGTTCTTCTTTTAAATACATGTTATGTTTTTTTGAATTAAGTCTATAATTACATGCTGTTTTTTATTTCATTATTAAATAATGCATTTTTATAATCTTGAAATGTTATTTGATTAGCCACTGATGCCTTTGAAATTCCTTTTAATGTTTTATGTGTTTTAATATTATTAGTTGTATCATAACAGTAACATTTAGATTTTAAAAATATAGCTTCTGTTATGAAATCTTCATTTCCTTCTAATTCATCTTTTACTTTACATAAATCAGAAGGATGAATGATATCTTTTATTTTATTAATTTCTTCATCAAGTGTAGAATTATACGGTATTGTTAATTCTAAGAAAACAGAATCGGTATCTGTAAAGTGTAATTTATAGTTTTTGCCATAAGCAGGTGCTAAATAATCATATATAAATCTATACATAAATAGTTTAGCTAATTCTAATATAGTGAAACCAATGAAATTAAACTTATCATGTTTTACGCTGATTCGACGTAAATGTACAGCACATAGTTCATCACTAAATCTAGTAGTTCTTTTATATGTAGGTTTCCTTGTTAAATTTTGAAACCTATCTTTATCATAAAACTATTTCAATATTTTGTCTATTACGCACATTTTCTAAAGTCTTACCATAAAATGCATTATTCATTAATTTGAAAACACGTTTCCAAAATCATCTTTATTTCTTTTAGCTATTTTGCGTTTTTCAATATTGAACTCTATATAATTTTTTAACCACCTAGATTTTTGATAAAATAGTTTTCGATGTATTTTGGTGAGAATCATTCCATGATCTAAATACCAATCTAGCATTCTTCCTTCAACAACATACTTTCCTTTATTGCTTTGTGTTAACATAAGTTTTTTTGTTGGTCTGTATTTTTTAGGAATTAAAGATTTTTGATAATCTGAAAAAACTTCTATATTAGGAATTTTGTTTTCGGGACAGAAAGGAAAATATTTTGTTTTATCTTTTATTTCATCAGGGTATACTAAATCAACTTCATATATATAACCATGATTATAATTTCCATCATATGTTTTTGATAATCTAGAATATTACACCATGACATTTCACCTGTTGGTAATTCTTGTATCATGCAAGAAGAATATAAGCTATTAAAATCATAATATAACAAATAATTTTCTCTCATGAATTCATCAATTGCTTTTTCACGTTCTACTCCTTCTCGTTTCGTTCGAAAAATTTCTAATATTTTTTCTTTTTCTTCTGGAGATAAAGGTTTCATTATTCCATATTCTTGTGGATTTACTTTCTTATTATAACATTTAACATATCTATTACCTAAAACTGATGAAACTCCACCTCTAATTCCAGATTCAAAAAATAATAATTTATCATATGTATTTTCTTTATAATGTTTAAGTTTAACATTTGTATGTTTTAATCCTGCTAGCCATGTTAAACCTGGTGTAGAATAACAATAACATGGATCTATTCCGTAATATTCTAAACACATATCACGAAAGTTTTCAAAAAGATCAGCTAGTATTAATACATCTATCTGTAGATATTTCATTGTATAATCATACATTGTTTTACAATTTAACTCTCTCCAATTTTTTTCAGCTTCTGCATAGTCTTCGTCAGATAATTTTGATTGTTTTAATGTTGATTTAAATTTATTTATTGGAGGAAGTTGTTTTTTCTTCCATAATTTTATTCACAGAATTAAAATCAGTCTTCGACTGTGAACCACAGTTTTATCTCCAGTTATATCAGTCTTCGACTGTGAGCCACAGGTTAAATATTCATACGGAAATATGCCTTTTAAAAGGTTTTAAATTATATTTATTTAATATTTTACATTGTTCAGATTTCAAAGTTTTTCCCCATAACATCTAATGAATAAGGAGTAAAAATCTAAATGCATCTAAAATTCTAATGCAACCTAATTGCATTGAAAAATATTCTTCCTCTGTTTTACATAGTACATTTATTTGTTGTTGTTGTAATTTTTCAGATGAAAATAAATCTTTCATTACTAGATGGAAATCATATTTAGAACCATTATAGAAATATAAAGGAACAAAGTTATATTTTAATTTATTAGCATTAAGATTACAAGAATTATGTGCTGCACCTCTATATAATCCATTTAGATGATCATGATCTTTTACCTTATCAAGATATCTACCTTTGCCATTTTTATAATTTTTTGTAAATTCTCTTCCACAGTAATAACATTTTGTTTCATTAATAAAATTTAATTTTTCTTTTTCTGTTAATGGCATCATCGGTATATTTGTTTCAAGCAATTGTGAAAAATAATTTTGTAATTCTTCCACTTTCTTTGTAAACATTTCTGAACTATCTTCACCATAGTATTGAAAATATTCTGATTTAAATAATTCAGGATAATTTGAATGAATGTACATTCCGCAACATAATGGTTTTTGTTCAAATAAATATTTTTCTTTACTTTGTTCAGATGCACTTTTTTCATATTTACAAACCGAAGGTTCTAGGGCTTGGCCCGTACCATTTTCAGAATTATAATTTTCAGAATCGGGTGAAGCCCTGGAACTTTCCGTTCGATTTTGTGTCATATTAACATTATAAGCTTCAAAATCACAATAAATAGTAAAGGGTACTTTATTTTTAGAATACCATTTATTATATTCTAAATAATCATCTTTTGGAAATGTGTTTCTGACTGCTTCATTTTGTTGACAATTCTCCAAATGTCTATTCATTTCTTCTTTAGTTCTAAAACTTGTCATATATTTAAGACAAGGAAAATTTGTATTATCTGAAGTTTTTGTGAATATAGAAACATCTTTACACAATATAAAATGACCCTGATAATATAATATATTCGCTTGTGCTGGTTGTTTTGACTGTTCTAGTTTTTTAAATTTATCTTGATATATTTCATGTGTTTCATTAATTTCTTTTGCAAGATTAAATGTATTTCGATGAAAATTTTGATTTAATATTTGTAGCTGATAACTATATTCTTTATTCATATTGTTCTTTATATTGTTGTAGACATTTTTTTAAAGATTCATTTATTTTTTGATTGGTTTCATTTTCTTCATTATTTAATTCTTTATTGTCTTCATTTAATTTTTGAATCGTTTCTATCTTATTTTGATATTTATGGCCATATTCTTGTACTAATATTTTTGTTTGTTGTTGATAATCTGTTTTACAATTTTTGTAAACTTTCATTTAAATTTTGTAATTTTTGTTGATATTCTAAAGATAAAGATGAATAATCGGAATCATAATCATAATTATAATTACGTCCTTTATAATTATTATGACTAATCATTATTGGTGATAGTGTTTTAACAAGTTCAAATTTTTCAGTACATATTTTATTTCCTTTGGTAAAAAATATTATGATGCATGTAATTTCCCCTATCATTATATACTATTTCTGATGAAATAAATTTTTATTATTCAAATAAAATTTTTTTGAATCTGAGTAAAGTGGAGTAATTTTACAAATAGAAACATAATTCACATTTAATTCAAAAACATTTACTTCTATTAAATTTTTATTCTTTTTATGAAACTTTTTTAACCTATTATAATCATATGGAAATTCATCTAAGCCATCAGAAAGATCAAATTCATTTATGTATTCTTCTTTATTATAATGACTTAGTCTTTCTTTATGATATTCTGCAGGATGTAAATGTGCTATAATACTCCACAGAAAACAATAATCATCTTCATTTTTTATGTTGATTATTTGTGGTGAACTGAAAGGTAAAGGAACATAACTACCACCAGTATTATTTTTATATTTATCAATTACTATTTTCTTAGATTGTATTTTAACAAATCTCCAACCAGATTCACGTAACTGGGCTTCAATTATACAATTTTCTAATTTAAGTATCATCGATTCAAATATGGGTTGTATATCATTTACATTATGAATTTCTTGCGAATTTGTAAAATGTCCTTGTATTATTTCTTCAGGAATTCCATCATGTCCATTTTTTGTATTATGTACTTATACATTCTTATAAAATTTGAAAGATTTGTTAAATATATTATA
>CAJQUW010010312.1:0-83763 GCA_907163375.1 Prostheceraeus crozeri
ACTAACTTTTTTAATAATGATCGGATAGTCCAACATTGTCCAGAAAACTTTTGCGAAATGACCTGAATTCTTTGAATCTGAAGGAATCGTGGCGATTGGAGCATTATAAAGCAATTCATAGAAATCCACATTCTGTGGTTAAATATGTATCTTTCTATCAAGTGATTCATGGAACGAATGATTACGAAAGAAGCATTTCCATTCTGTAAGGGCATAAATTAGCATGCATCTACGAAATTTTCTAATGGCCGTATGCACCAACGCTGTTTAACTTTAGTTAGCGATTTAAGTCTGATATAGTCAATGACTAACAAAAATGACTAAGCACCAAATTGATCGCTGACTAAGTCTGTGATCAACAAAAGCGCTATGCACCAACAAGTCTTATTGGTTAAATTGACAGTAATCAGTGTCTAAGTTAAACAGCCCCCTACCCTTCATTAACCAAGCAAGTTTGCATGTGCGCTCACAACTGATCGATCGTGATGCATCGATATAACGACTTCTACGAAGCGGAACGTCGTGGTGTACTAGGAAAGAGAAGAAAGATCAACGAAAGGCCCATCGATATATTATCCAAATATACAGACGAAGAATTCCGCCTTCGTTTTAGGCTTGGCAAGCCTACCTTCATGCTTCTCCTTGACATGATACGGGAGGAGTTGTCGCGACAATCCAACATCTGTCGAACTTCAGCTCCTCATAACACTTCGTTTCTTTGCAACCGGCTCTTTTTCGACTAACCGATGGGGATTTGTTTGGAGTGCACCAGACTACAGTTTGTCGCATAGTGCATCGAGTAGCCACTATCATAGCTGAGAAAGGAGATACATATATAACCTTCCCAAACTCTTCCGAGCAAAACGTCGAACGTTGCAATTTTTATAATTTATTTGGATTCCCAGGCATCATTGGAGCAGTTGATGGAACCCATATTAAGATCTAAAAGCCTGGAGGAGCGGCATCAGAACTATACAAGAATCGAAAAGATTTTTTTTCTATCAACACTCAAGTCATGTGTGACAGCAGACTAAAAATCAGAGATTTGGTTGTGCGATGGTATGGTAGCGCCCATGATTCAAGAATTTTTCGAAATTCGAGTTTGAGTAATAGGCTCGAATGTTTGCCTTCAGGATTCTGGCTTCTGGTTGACTCAGACTACCCATGTCTCCCCTATATCTTGACCCCTTTTTTGCGTCCTAGTTCTCGTGGGGAAGAAGCTTACAACAAAGCTCACTGCAAGGCAAGAAATGTCGTGGAGCGCTGCATTGGAGTTCGGAAACGCACCTATCGCATTGAATTCTTCCTCGATTGCTTTCCAAGCGTTTATCTTTCTTTGCACCATTCGACCATGAGTACTTTTGTTTTCTGTTATGTTCATTCTCTGCGGATTTAGCAATTCAATCAATGTTGACTGTTCGATACTAGTGAAATTTTTGGCCCTTCTCTTTTTCTTTTTTGTTTTCTTCTCAGACACGCTCATGATGCAAGAAGCTAAGTTATGAAGATAACTGGCTAAGGGGCGGAAGCGAAAGTTAATGAATGAGTGAAACGGTCGCTTATGAGCGCAGGCCGATGCATTATCAGTAGAGTGACAAATTGCTTTCTTGATGCGAGATTGAAAGGTGGATTTGCATTGTGTGAGAAAAAACAATGATCACGGTGCAGTTATTTACTCTATTGATGCGACTGGCTTCGTCTGCATCGAGTGAATGACTCACTCAATGCCGAAGGAGTGATAACCTGAGAATTCCACTGTCTTCATTCGAAGTCATACATTCCTCGACGCTACCAAGTGGTGTTCATGGGAACTTAAATTTTACAACGCGTCAAGATGAAAGTCTGATAAACACTTTCTTCCAGATGACCTTTGTAAAGAACAAATCCTTCGAAAGTCATTGATTAGCTAGTCAGTGACGAATTTCATTCATCAAAATTGGTGCTTACCTTTTCTAATCGTTGACTTTCTTGCTGTTTAGCAAGTCATTGATTAAGTGGTCGTTTAACGAATGTTGGTGCATACGGCTGTAAATCACCAACCCAAAGAATTAGACAGGTCGTCTCTTCTTCTGTTTGATTAGAGAGGAAGCCTTGGAACATGTAACGTTAATGAAATGCCACAATCTGCTGACATAATACCATAGCAATCGAACAATAAGCAACCAGTTCAACATTAAACACGTCAAATTGTGCAAAGGTTCAGTTACTGTTATCAACCGGATCACACCTCAAAGAGACACAGCCGATATCAAGTTCTACAGAGAAGTTTGGGAACGTTTTTTCGTGCGCCTGCTAACCTTTTTAATAATGATCGAAGGGCCCAACATTATCGAGAAAACTTTCTCGCAATGATCTGGATTCCTCGAATCTGAAGGAATCCTGGCGATCGGAGCATTTTCAAGGAAATCACAGCAAGCCGCAAGCGGCGCACGACTATTTTTCCTATCTGTACAAGGTATTGAAAATTTCTTTTTGCCGACGTAATAAGTTCCTGCATGTGCCATTGTTTTTAATCATTTTGCATTTCTAGCAAAGTGATACGATTAAACAATCTAATTCTGTGCATCTCCCCGAGCTAGTATCCTGGCCGCGCGCCTGTTGTGCATCTACAGCAATAAAGATAACGCAGACAAATTCATGAAACATGTGATACCAACCTGAACCTGTTGACATGAACTTGGTTAAAAGCTTAAAACTAAGAAATATTGTTTTTAAATCGCTCTCTGTCGACATTTGGCGAGGAAGACGCCGTTCCATTATAGTGTCTCCATAATGTAAAGTATGTTTCTTGCGTTCTCCGCGCTCTGAGAGCAGAACATGAACGAGTAAAGTTACTCACTAAAAACACATGAAAACGTTTCAGTCGGAGTCTGTTGATGCATATTGCAGACGCATAAATGTATATTGCTTTCATTTCCATCTCTACAGTCAGCACTGCTCGCAAATAGATATTTTTTGATAAATTTCTACACTAGCAACATGTTCTCTATTTGCGCTTGATGTTTAATGGAGGATTTTTTGGATACATTTATGGACAATGATTTTCTTTTAAGATGATCGATGATTGTACGCGAAATACTCAGCTAGCGATTTCTTATACAGAACTAAATATCTCTCTTAATCGATGCTAGAAGAGAAATAATGTCACCATGACCTACAGAGAGGACAAAATGAAGGATTATTTTACATGTTTATCAAGCATATGATAAATTAAGATCATAACATTGATGTGATCACTTTACCGTTGGAGAAATTTTCATGAATTTCCTCCTATGTAGCAATATTTTATATTTTCACATTAAACACAGACTCAATGCAAGTTCTAAATCAAGCAACTACAACAGCAATGTTGTACGCATCAGTTTTGCCATTAGACTTGCTAATTGCAAATCTCAAATTTACGGAGGCACGGCTGCAGATTTAAATAGGGAGTTGTGTTGATGTTGAGAAATGCGAACGAGGTCTGCTGATGATTCCTGATATTGAATGAAATGGCAGCTATTCAGGTCTGTTCCCATTTTTCAACAGAGGATGCAACTCAATATTTAATTATTCTATTCTATTTACATCATGCATCAGATGACTAGAAACACTTAATAAGTACATGTATTTTATAATCCTATTTTGAAATGAAAGCAACACTTCTCACTATTATTTGACAAAATATTCCGCTTTTTGTAACCATTTCGCCATTAAACGGTATATCTAGCAATTTAAGAATGACGTGTTGTTCAAACATTCAGTTTTATTGTTGACATTCACGAAAATTGCATCTCACATTCAATCGCCCTCAGAAGCAGAGGCTAACCGGTCGACATTGCATGTAAAGCATCAATGGAAACTGAAAAATCTGCAAAATTATTACATAGGCCGACTCGCGGTAGAATTTATTGCCAATCTTTAGTTTTTTTTAAAGTCTTCTATAACTGTTTTACTTTCCGGCAGTCAGCACGAGTCTCTACAGGGAACGAAGGCGGAAAGAAACTTTCACGATATTATGTACAACCTCCGACTTCCCCCAATATATTTCTAAACCCCACCCAACCTCCGATTCCTATAATCTAAGGATGTCAGTGTATTCATGAATGAGGATTGATAAATGCATAAAAAGACTTTTAACCCTTCACCCTCGATGCGTGTGTTCATCATCCATTTGCTTCTTCGGTTAAGTATCGCAATATGGACTTCAAAGGGACCATATTATGTAGCGAAACCGAAGCAAAGTCTGGATTCTACAAAAACGATGTCAAGAATTATTCGCTCAATGCATGTCTAGTATCCTTCAAACATCGAAGATTGATTATATTAACAACAAAAGTATGTAATCGGTTCCGTATGTCCATCTCCCCGATTACCATTGGAGGAGCGAGATTTTGTCCAAATAACAAACGTAGGACTTTGTCCAAAACAAATAACAACAATGAAATTAAATAAACGATAGATCAAATTGCCATGCAAAAGATGTGCGGCTGGTAGGATTCGAACCTACGACCAAGGTTAACTACACCTGTGCTCTAACCAACTGAGCTACGGGCAACTACGCGACTCTGTCAATTGGCAGGATCAAACCCTCACCACCACACATCAGTTGTTAAGACACATGTAACTGAATTCTAACATGCATGCATGTTACCAATCAGAAGCGTGACAATAACACGTGCACGAGGGGAGACACTTGAAGACATTCCATGCCAAGTATGCACTTACGTGTATGCTGTAGACTTATAAGGTTAAATAATAAGGTTATAATAAGGTTGTAAGGTCATGGGTGTAAGGTTAGAAACAGCCGTCTCGTCCTCCGCGCAGCATTTAGTGCGCATTCATGTGCAACAAACTTGTGTGAATTACTCATGAAATGTAATTGATTACAATTGCAAATTACTCCGCTTTTATAAATTGCTCTAGATAATTGCTAGTGCTGCACTACACTTTCTTCCACCATTCATTTTTCCGGACGGATAATCTAAGGTTGATTACGAATACTCGTCGGAAAAGCAGACTGCTTGTAGTGCTGATGTTAAATTGCCGCCTTTTCATCTTTCCCCAAGAGCTTTCGCCTTACATGTCTGCTAAGGCTCAAACTGAATATAGCATACTGAGATATCGAAACTTGTGGATACGAGTCAGTGTTCCAGAAGAATTCATGTGCCTTTCTTTCCCGAGGGGGAGATTATGTTAGTTTTCTGATTTAGATTTTCCGATCAACGGGGGGAGGGGGACGAACATCATTACAACGGTACATGATTTTGATATTGAAAATGCGTTTCGTTGTAGTTTTTAATTATCGGTAGTTGTATATCTGGTACATGTCCAAGTATGGCAACGTTGTTATCGACAAGGTAATTTGAACTGCGCTCAATATCAACATTCAACACTGACTGTAAAGTAATTGCAATCACTTCTCAGTTTCACGGATAATTTCCAATTAATTACATTTGCTAATTACAGTAATTGTTAATGCAATTACGCATTTGTAGCTGGAATTACAATTACAACAGAAATCTGGTGTGCAGGGTGAAAACATAATCAAGTGCTGAAGCTATAGGCATTGTGGTATTGAACGTGGTGTATCTTGACTACGGTTGAAAAACGAAAATGAGAGGTTTGAAAGTCTTCCCAGATCACTTTAGAAGCAGTGCAACTGTCCTCGGCTTTTACATTTGTGGGCTGATAGCAACCAAAGGTTTTATTGCAATATTCTTATATCATTAAGTAACTGCAAAACATACCTCACTGGCGACTGCTCAAATGACCTGTCTCGTGCCTCCGCTTCAATGTTGAAGCGTCATATTCTAAAGAAATTAAAACTTTTTCAACATTTTTAAATGAAAGTTGATCTGTGTGCATCCGTGTCAGGTAGAATAGTCAAAAGTGTTCGAAGGGAGAACATGAATTATACTTTTCGTTTGAAATAACTAAATTAACTAAATTAAATATACTAGATAAATAAAAAAATAACTAAATTAACTATTTACAACGTGACCGTACAAGCAAGTAATTAAATAACTGGAGCAGTAATTTCAGACGATGCTAAGGTTCGTCTGCTGCCACGTACAGGAGCGCGGTTACCAATTGGGCGCGCCAAACTGGAGTGCCTGACGCAAAAATGTAGTTGGAGCACGCCCACATCTGATTCACATCTGATGAATACACATGATGCAAGCCTGGCCCGCAAATAGAAAAAGTTAAATTCAGTATTTAAATATACCAATAGTCAATGAACAGAAACTTTTAGAAATACCAGTATATTCATGTCTATACGTGCTTACATGCTTTATCAAAATTTAAAGTGGCAAATTTCACTATCGGCATCCTATTCTTAGGCTATTATATTACAGACCTCAAATTTGTATGTCATTGAACGTCTGTAAAATCCCTAAGTTATTGTGAAATAAATGTTGCGTTAGAAGCACAGGTAATTTGCACCAGAATCCTTCATTTCAATGTGCAGCAAGTGTCGCAACATGATTTTACAGGAGTTTTCAAAACGTACATGTGTAAATAACAAAGCAAAGTAATCGTTTATCAATTATTTGCTTGAAGGTTGATCTTCGATTATACTTCAACGAAAAAGTGTCGGTCACTGTTTCGACAACAATATGAACTTCAGGGTGAACGCAGGTACATCAATGCCACCGATCCGCTCAGCAAGTGCTCACTGCGGGTAAGGGCAGAGGATTTTTGTCAATTTCTTTAGATTCGATTTTGTATAAGATCGAAATTTGTAAACGGTCATCTCTCAAGTCTCAAGGGAAGTCCACGTCGATGGCCACTTAATTACTTCAGGAACCTCAAACCAGATCCACGTCCGATTTGCGGGAGATAAACTGTGCAGTTATCAATCAGCAAGAATATGACAGAAGCAATTCCCTGCATAAGTAATCGTTACAGTAATTGAGAAATCTGCACACGCTCATTGATAATTTCTAGGGTCTTTCATTATTTCCACATCTGCCCCTTCCTCACTTGCAAGAAATGAATTATGGGTCACAGCATCAATTGCCTACAGACATTCCCGATCTCAGATTATCCCATAATTATATTATAATTGAAATGAAAAAACTGACATACAATTAGGCTATTCGGTGAGGGGGTGCATCCCGACATACACCCTCTCTATCCGCCACTGCTAGCCTTGTCACTTCGTATTCAATTATGACTTGAGTATAGTGAAATTGATTGTGTAGCTGCGTTTGTATTTCATTTGTTATTGCCACGATGAATTTAATTGGCATGTCCGATAAAATATTAATAAAATTCAAAGTAATAGGCTATCTGACAAGTGGAAATCGTAAAAAATACGTAAGAATACATTTTCTACGAAGCAAAAACCGACACAATGAGAGTTACGAGACGTAATCTTAGGAACCACTTCAAATGTTCGTGAACAGACTTCATCATGAAATATATACTTGTGTGCGATTCACTAATATATATGATATTTGACACTGAAAGCACCCTCATGATCAGACGCAGCCTTCTCTGGTCGCAGCTTGTCACTTCTGTGGGTATATTGCGGTCGGATTATGATCTTATCTCTATCGAGGACCCCTATAGCTCTTAATAACGACAAATTCGTTATGTGACTCATCTCGGCTAGCCATATCGTAAGTAAGTTATTCAGAAAAGTAATACCTCTGCTTTTTCCTAGCTGTGGTTATAATTACATAATAGAACTGATTTATTTCCATGATAGTTCTGACCTGACGTCCTGATCTTTTGCAGACATTATAAAGACAAGAAAGACAAAAGATAACCAAGTGGTATTGTCAACACTTTGACAATCAGTATTTTCCTACTCTGAGCTGCAGAAATAGTGGTGGGCGTCCCTTCTATTTCCTTGAACAATGCAAATATTGTAATTAATTGATGACTGTTTAAATGTATTGCATAACTTGCAGGTGACTCACAACCATTTGTTGTTTACTAAAGACATTTCAATTTCAATAGTTCACAAATTCTCAATGTGCCTTTACAATTACTGAGTTCGCATCGTTTTTATTATGGTTCATTTGTCATATAAAAATGATGAATAATGAACTATTGAGTGCAGTTTCTTTTGTTTGCGCAGACGAAAATTGCAATACCACAAAGGTCTGAAACAAAAGTAATCCATTTAGAAAGTAACTATTTGAGGGTTCTACGCTACTGTCAAATCTTGGCTACATTTAATAGAGAAATGAAAACAAGATTATAAATCAGTAAAGGAAAATATGAAAATCTTGAGAGACCTCTTTGGAAAATAAATATTAGCAAAATGAGAGTCAGGAAACATTTCGTTGAATCATATTTCACACTTATGGCCTGCTTTGTGAGAATTTCAAAGATCTTTTTACAATCTCTAATCTCAAATTAGTCTGCGAATATTGATTCTACGCAACGCTACACCGCTAGCTTACCCGTCGATAACTTTTAACATCAAAGTTGAAGGTAGCAATTATGTTACTGGCTTAGCGTAGTGCAATTCGTACACAAGTTTTGCCGACAAACATTAAGACAACTATGAATTCTCCTCAAATTACTTCTCTATACTGAACGCAACAAGCCTTAATAAGGTGTCTCCCATCAAGTCATCTGTATCACATGCAGTCTTTGGAAAAAACTCAACGGGAAAATGACTTTGCTGGGAGAGATTAATTTGCCACAGGCGAGGTTCACAATGAACCGACAAGGAAAATTTGAACAAGATTTAGATGCCAACCATTTTCAAGAGATCTAAATTTCCGTACTCAGGAATATCATCAAAATAGTTTCTGGGGCAGATTAAATTCGCACAAGTTTTTGGGAAAGTGTTTGCTCTTGCGTTAGTCGACAAGTGACAGTAGTTTCAATTTCCTTGCAGCGGCCATCAAGTCATATTTCGTGAGCGGAATCTTGAGGCGACATCTTGGCATTTTGGGGACAAGTATCTCGTCCCGGCATCCTCTTCGGGTATTGATCAATCTCAAGGCTGGTATTCAAATGTTGAGTATCTGAAAATTGAAAAGTGAATTTGGATCTGTCAGGAATCGAAGAGATGAGATCAAAGCGAGTGGCATTAAAGATATTCAATCTTTGTTTCCCAGCTATTCTTCTAATTGTTGTCAATTATATCCGACATTTTATCTAGCACCATAACGAACACAAACATAAATGTACATAAATAAAAATAATATTAAAATTAAAAATTAAAATAAATAATAAACATAAATAAAAAAAAACTTAATTAAACCCAGGTATGTCGAAATACATTCTTCGAAAAGGGGCTGATTTACTCAATCTATCGATGCATGAAATATTGAATGTTTGTTTGACAATATGATGTGATAATTTACATGCAATTTGAGTGGAATGTTGTCACTTCTTTAGTATGTTGTACACACTGTAAGCGCTTAACATTTTCTAAACAACTTGGAAGTTTTGTGGTGAATTTTTCTATAAAACCTGCACTTTATCTAGAAAAACGAAATCTGTTTTAAAGAAGAAGTTAATTTTTATAATCAAGCTGCAAAGAAATGGATTGCATGACAAAGAGAATTATTGAATGATGATTAGTGCAAGAGCTGAATTGACATGTGCATAATGCAGATCATGCTGTCGTTTTCTAGGGTTGAGCACATACCTTGAAAAAAAGTCTCGAGCATTCGGTCTTGCAAAACCCCAGTTCCATTCAATACTCGAGTTATGCGGCAAAAATGAAACAATGAAAACCGCAACTTCACGGCTGCAGTCGATATTGACTGCATGAATTTACACTAAAATTCACAAGCTTTTACAGTCGGCTGCAGTTGAAGTCTTCGTGAGTTTCATGCACAGAGATAGATAGATTCGATTGCGTGTAGGTTAGTCTCACAGAATTAGACAGGTCGTCTTTCCTTTACTTGGACAGTCTAATTCTGTGGTCAGTCTAGAGCGGACATAATCCTATCCCATTCATTGTATATGGTAGCAAGCCATAGAAATAAACTGTTTATCTGAAGTTGAATAGAATGGAAATTGACTCAAGGTCGCGGCACATCTGGGGGACCTAAGTTGGGACATGAATGACCAATGAAAAGCTCAGCATTGCGCATGTGACTGATTCTATCCCAATGATACAGCCGTTGACAAGTGTATCTAAGTGAAAGCGCGTGCAATTTCTGTACCACTATTGTGTATTGTATGAAGATTTACTTCCTATCTAGAGGTTTTGCTGTTATCAATTTCCATGTAGCAAGCGATAGAAATTGACGTAGATATTCGCCTCTGCTTGTCTTGCAAGATTGGTCAAACGCGCGCATTGAATCTCAGCTTTTATCAGAGAACTCACGAACTTCAACTATCAGATTACAGACAGGCTTGTGAAGTGAAAAGTACCTATCCTAAAATCAAGTTTTCTTAGTGATAAAGTCGTCAAATAAAAATGTTATTCACACCGCTACACTCCTTGCGATCTACTGACTGTGAACACCTAACGTGGCATCAGTCTTCTGGCTCGTCAGAAACTTGAATTTGCATTGTATTCATTGGAAAATTGATCTTCTTGCCCCTCCAGACTCGTTCTTGCCGCGACTATCGGTGCTGAGGAAGGTGATCTCTAGACCTCAACACGCAGACAAGGCTCGCGACAATGTATCTCGGTGGTTTCATTAATGCAATGAACATTAAACAATATTCAAGTTTAATACTCACCAGGCGAATGATGAACGATGGCTTGGTCCCTTTCAATGCGTCAAGAAACTCGAATAGACGAATAGTAAGCAAATGAAGCCGATTTTCAGTGAATGAATCTCGAATTTTGAAAGAAAATCGAGGTTCTACCACACCACTAGCAAGAACGGTCACATTAACCAAGAGCTGCGACATTCATGAATTGTATGAATTGTGTTCAATTTAGCTGTAACTATTAGGCCTACAATATGCTGGGGTAGGGCCGTGCAATACACAGACAGATCAGATACTGTCAAATTATGCAGTTAACGTTGTCATAAAAAATTCTCCTCAAGAACGGTATCCTTATTTCCTTTTTCTCAGGGATGATTTCATCCATAGCAAATTTTCTAAAAGTAGGACCTAGCACTTGCCATTCAGTCGCAGAAAATTCGCTTCTACACACGGCGACTTGTCTGTTAGGCATATTGTGATATGTAAAATTTTAGAATTAACTTTTCTGGGCTTAGGAAGATGATATCTAGGGGAACTAGCCCATCTGATCCATAAAATATTTCTTATAAAACATAGCATCAGCATTAATATCGATATAACACCGTTATTTGAATAAGAATAGTTTATGGCTTGATTTCTCCGCGATTACTGAAAGTCGGAAAGACATTTCATAAAAGAATAGGCTACAACAAAACTATCTGGAGTCGTCGTAACTATCTTAACAGCGAAGTGTCAAAATAGCGAATCTCAAAACAGCGAAGTCTCACAATAGCGAAAGCGCATTGCATAATCTTAAGAAGTCCTCGAGAAATTATGCTTGCTTGATTAGCAGATATCTTAAATGGCCATATCATCATTATCGTTTATTTACTCAACTCTTTACAATAGCAGAATCATTGAGAAAAGGAAACCGATGCGCCTTAGGAAATTGTTGCCATGCGACTTAAGGGTTGCATTGTTCTATATCCTAGCATCTTTAATATGGAGAACCGTTCCAACATAAAACAATGAATAAAACGAACAATTGTATATGTATAGCTTTGATGTACAGTATATATGGAAATTCATATCCTTTTCAGTGGCATTGATGATGTGTATTAATTAGGCTACTAATCCAATTACCTTTAATAAACTATATAAACATAATTTCTCGAGGACCTCTTCAGATTATGCAATGCGTTTTCCTTATTTTGAGATTCGCTATTCTAAGAATTCGCTATTATGAGATTTCGCTATTTTGATACTTCGCTATTATGAAACTGAGCCAACTATCTTATTTGTGAAGGTCTACTACATGTAGACCTACTTAGACTGTAAAGGGATAGAAATGTACATCTAGTATAAAGCAAACACTTTGGTATAAAGGATATGGATGTCATAAATGTTTGTGCTTGTGCCCATTAAAAAAACGAAGTGCACGGTAGCAAACATTGACCGATAATATGTGGCAATGATCCCATTATGGACATTATGCAATGTCAAAGCTCTTCATGTTACTATTTCGTTATGCTCACTAAACATATTCTGCAATTTCAAATCTTGTGTAATTGAGTGAATGAGAAGTAACATGTGTGTATATTTTAACATTTTCTAGAAGAATTGATGCAAGTGTTGATTAATTTGCTTTTAAACATAGTTTGACTGGATATTCTTTCTGTTGTTTGTTTATTGATTTTGCATGTATTATGTTGTACGTATCCATGAAAAAGACGAGTTTTC
Organism: Prostheceraeus crozeri; assembly: GCA_907163375.1. Taxonomy (NCBI): domain Eukaryota; kingdom Metazoa; phylum Platyhelminthes; order Polycladida; family Euryleptidae; genus Prostheceraeus; species Prostheceraeus crozeri. Next base: position 12,343 of record CAJQUW010010312.1, read on the forward strand.
TAACGTCTCGAAACAACGCAAACTTTTGTAAATTAATGCTATAAAAACAATCCTTCTTACACAGCATTGACATCGTAAGTGACCTCCCAATGTGATGAACATTACAACAATATTCTGCATAGCGCATTTCTTTAACCAAGTTTAACTAAAAGACGTTCAGAATTAGCAAGAACTGCGTAGTTTATTCAAATTTCAGTTATACTTGACAGCTCGTAAAATTCGTCTTAGAGCTTCCACATTCATACTTCCGCATCCATTGTAGCTTCTATTATTTTATATTACATATAGATCGCTTTGAATTTAGGCACATTTAATGCAATCGTTGCCGATAATGCACATTTCAAACCACTCAAAGAATTCGATTTATTAAATGGAACAATGTGCATTGGAAAAGAGTGATAAAATAATCAACACTGAAATGTTGACTCTATAATCCTTTTGATTCTTTAGTCAACTTGAATATTTTCACGTTCATTAAGAAATTTCGCTAATATAAAGTATATTACCCAAAAAACAATGAAAAACATCACCAAAGATTATTTATAGCACATCACATTACTAAATGTTAATGATAGCACATGCAATTGTATGCTTGCTGCAGAGTGAAGTTGCGCATTTCATAAATGAGGTTTGTTTTTGTCAAGAGGCAACCAACTATACCACTCTGTACACTAAAGCGCCAACTTGACGGTAATTAAAATTGTGGGAATCCATCTGTTATCGTGACTTGCCGATGGACGAACTGACAGGAAAATAACGAATGTGGACGTAATCTTGATGATATCTAAAAAATTGCAAATAAGACGGATGTTTTGAACTATGACTTTGAACTTTGAAGATGAAAACCTATACATTAAGAGAGAAACCTTGTCAAAGTGAATTATTGCTTTAATTCTTGACATACCATCAATGAAGATATAAGCATTGTTCGATGAAATTCAACGCTTGTCAGACAAGATTGTAAGACATCATCTTTATACAAAATAATAATATACACTAATGCACTGTATTGAACAAATGAAAATCAACATGAATGAAAAAATAAAAATTTGAATAATGGCATCAATACTACACTTATAAGGATACGAAGTTCTAAAACACTCACGATGTCAGCTGAATTGCGATACTTTCTACAGGCAATGGGAGATAGCAGGGCAGATGCTGCAAATACACAACATTAATGCAATAGCACTTAAGGACACCACACAAGACTCATGAACTTCAGGAAATCAAGACAAAAGTTCACAAGAAAAGTTTATGCTCTTTTCGTATTGCTTGATATGATATTCACAAAATTCCCCATTACTTCTGGCGAGCCCAACATAACGGATGATATCATTAACACTGGAAAATCTTGAACCTGTCTACACAAGTGAATAGTTATAATTTCTCTTACTTCAATAGAATAGCTATTACTGGATAAGTTCACAGTAGAATTTATGACAATGTTTCTTACGCGTCTTTTGCCAAATGTCAAGGAACGAAGCTTGAAAATCTAGACATATATAATAATCTGCATGGCGAAAAAAGCACAAGAGTAGAGTATAAATGAACTTTGACTGACTTATTGTATATGGCAGGCCAGGAGAACTGAAAAATGTTTTCCAATGATCAATTTTGAAAATAATTCGCACCACCGATAATATAGCCTAACTATACGATATTAACCAAATGTAACATAGCGATGAAGTGATATCACAAATATCAGACGAGGCCGTAGGCCTATTCTAAAGAACTTGAAATTTTCTATTTCTATTTCGATTAGAGTGAATCTAAAATTAAATACTTAAAATGATTAAAAACAATGAAGAGCAATCTGATTTTGATGGTGGTGTCATTCCAAAGATTCCAGATTCTAAACACTGTCCATTTACATCATTGAAAAAGTATATATCGAAAAGAAATTTGAATATCGATGATTTTTGGCAGCGTCCAAAGGATCATGTAAATGATCAAATGCCAATTTGGTATGATGCCGTGCCTGTAGGGATTAAAGGCAATGTCGATTAAAACGCAATGATGAAAGACACAAGCGTAGACTACAATTTATCAAAAGTGTACACGAATCACAGCGGTCGGGCAACAACTGTTCAAACGCTAAAAAGATCTGGATATTCTGATCGTGAGGTGATGAGCGTTACAAAGCATAAATCAGCTCAATCATTAATATCCTATGATTCGATTGACAGCGATAGGAAAATATCAATTGGCATGAATAGAGCCAAAAAATGCTTTCATATTCGTGCTGGAACCTCAATGTCATTTAGTGAACAAATTCAATCAGACATTCCAGATGGTGTTGAGGATGATGACATCCCAGATGAAAATCCGTCCAAAAAATTGAAAATTTGTACCTCCTGGGGAAAAATTGAAATTGACTTATGACTTTTGAACACCATGATGTTACGCTATATTCTTCAATGTTTGTATTGTTTGAGTACATATTTCTATACAACATATAATTGTTTTATAAAGCATCACAACGGGAAGTACAATTGATTAACAGCTGATTGATTTTTAAAATTACTAATAGTCCTTTTCTATTTTGAAATAACTAAGTTAATGGATAGATCGAATGGAAATAGTAATGTACAAAAAGTGAGGTACAAAAAGTAATATCGTATACATAGACATATTTTTACAGATATATGTATTCATGATAATACATAATTTGTCTATTCTGCTATCGATATCAGAACGATGCCATAGATTTTCTTTGATCATACATCACAAATGTCATAAATCGGAAATACATTAGCAGCATAGACAAGCTATAGGACATATCACAGATATCAGGCTTTACACATTGTGGAAAGTGCGAGTCATATATTTAATATACTCGTCTACGAAGGAGACGAGTACATTATGTCTATGAACAAGGACTTTCTAAGTTTAAAGACTGATATCTGTGACATATCATAACTGAAATACCGTAAGAGTATATTATCGTTTAATGCACTGTTTTTAGGACTTTAAGTATATGATAAATGCCTCGATAGAGGATTTAAATGGTCAGAATGTCCGAGTGGCGAAGCCACGAGGATATTTGGCCATTTGGATCCGACATCGAGGCATTTATAACATATTTATAGCACTGTATGTAATGATATCAACATTGACAAACATAATTGATATATTCAACCATAGATTTGGGATTCTGTATTCTTGGAGATCTAGAATATCTAGGTTTCCATAGATTTATTTTCATTTTTAGATTTGAAACCTTGGAATTCTATGGATTCAGTCTTATCTATCTATGCATTCGTTGTAGGAGTCCATGGATAGCAAAGGCATGAAAGATCGAATTCTATGGTTCATCCACAGACTACAATAGCACTATGATTTAGAAGTCCATGGATTACCTGGTATATTCCATGATATTCTCAATGATGTTTGAAATTTGAATCATGCATAATCAAACTGGAATAATCTGGTCATTTTATCCAAGCTCATCTCCTGAAAGGTTTACACGATAATGGCTTCACGTATTACTGAAAATGAATTCCCACTTCCAGTAGATTTGCATCAACTACTGACACTGAAATTCAAAGCCATCTAAATGAAGTGACCCCAAAAAATACTATTCAAAAAGCGAAGTGGGCATTTAAGCTATTTAAGAGTTGGCACGATGAATGGAAAATTAGAATTCATGGTCCATTAAAGGTAATCAAGGGAATTGATGAATTTACCGAATCCGATTTGAATTACTGCCTCAAGTACTTCTTTTCTGATGTCAGAAAAACTGATGGTAGCAGGTATCCACCGTCAACTTTAAAAGAGCTTGGAGCGATGATTCAATACAATTTCATACACAACTACAATTTTAATTTCTCCTTATTCAAAGATCCTCAGTTTCAAGAGTCGCGCATGGTCCTAAATGCTGAAATGAAACTGTCAGCTAAGGCTGGTCTTGCTAAACCCAAAAAGCGAGCAAACAATATACCGATTGAAGCCGAAGATGAATTGTGGCGAAAAGGAATTTTTGGATATTCAAATCCAAAACAACTTCAGCAAACGTTGATTTATCATCTTGGATTGCATTTTAGCTTAAGAGCAGCTCAAGAGCAATATGATTTGGACTACGGTGAGGATTCACAAATACGCCTTGGAAAGGATGAAAATGGTGACTTTCTTGAATACACAGAGCGAATGTCTAAAAACAAACGCTTTGGTATTACTAACAGAAGAATGGATCCGAAGGTCACGCGAGTGTATGCCAGTGATAATGCCGAACGCTGTCCTTTGAAGTTATTCAAATAGTACGTGTCGCATCGCCCTGAAGCTCATAACCAAGAAGGCAACAAGGCATTTTATCTTGCATGCATACCTTATCCTCGAGGCCCCGTCTGGTATTAAAACACCCGCTTGGGTATACATAGCATTCAGCAAACTGTGAGGAACTTGTTTCTACATTCTACATCAAGTGACATGTTCCTTACAAATACAAGCCTGAGAAGGACCGCGAAGAATAGGCTGGTGCAAGCCGGGATTCCAAGCGAGGTCGCCAGGAAGAAGACTGGCCGCATATCTGATGCTGCAGATTCTGCATACATCGATGGGAGCTTATTTGAGAAGCAAATGAGCAGTGCTATATACTGTAATCAGTCAAATAACGAAGTGAGATCCCTTGAGTGTCAAAGTGGAGCAAGGTTCTCATTCCAAAATTGCACTGTTAAAATTACAGTGAATGAATGCAAGGAACTAAATGACTCAAATGAAAAATGACTTCTGTGTTTTTGCAAAGTTTTCTAGTTCTTTGCCTTAACTGAATGTAAGTACTTTTATGACCAGTACTTACACTGATGTAAGTACTGAGATTTTAAATACAGATATCGACAATCTATAGTACTTTCCTGAAAAATAAAATATGGCTTTTAACAATACTAAATACCATTTACAGTGCTTTAAATCTAAATATAGCTATTTCTTAGTTCATTACGTATAAGTAAAACTAATAATAAAACGTTATCTATTATATCCACTAAAATACTGCAAGCAACTTGGCTTCATGTAGTTTCTGAATGTATTCCAAATTTGATGCATGCTTGCATGAATGTTTCACACCAAATGGCAATAATTCTCATATTAAATTGACATCATTCTATATTCTATATTTAATTCCAATAGGAAATAGGTATTAATTTGCATCACAATACCTAGACGAATTGCTACGTATGTAGATTGTCAACGTTTAAGTGATTCCATCGTAAAAATGCGATGACCTAATGGATTCTAAAAGCGTTTTAAAGTTCTTCCATCAATATCACAATTTTTGAATACAATAAATATGAATTTATGGCATCCAAATTTGCTTAAGTCTGCATGATCTAATTCATTCATGGATGAAGTTTTGCCTGTTGTTAAAATGGGAAAACTCTTCATCACGAAGATCGTAAACATTTTATGAAAGCATTAGCTGCGGATCCGATGTTGCGTTTTCAAAATTAGAATATATTTATCGCGTTTCATGAGAGAATGCCATAGTATCTTTTACGACCTTCATCATTCACCCATAACAATATCACTGGTGTCGGTGTATTCCAAAGCTAATTCAAACGTCTGTTGTCGAAATATATATATATATATACATCTTTATATCAGAAACTTCAGTATTATCAGGCAATTATAATTGATTCATGGAGAAAGATATAAAGAAATCGTTGTGGTGGTCTCCATCTCTCTCTCTCTCTTACTTTCTTTCTTGCCGGTGTGTCTTCTGTTCTTTTAATTAATCTGAAATATATTAGATGTTAGTGCAATCTATCTACAACTTACTAATGTTTGGGAAAACGACAAATAATTACCTATAATTTAAATAACTCGAAATGCAATATTGCAGAAATAGATGCTGAATGTGCTGGAAAATCTGAATAACAATGTGAAAATAGAATACAAAGACTGACCTGACAAATATATATCAAAACCTTGATTGGGCGAAAGCTGCGATTGCGTGAAGGCTGACCACCCGCTAATTCAACCAATAAAATGTCAACTATGGTTTATTCTATACGAGTATATGGAATAATAGGACTAAATCTGCATTTTGGTTAATCCTTTTGAAGACCAAATAGAATCATTTTGCGAAAGAAAGATAAATTTCTGACAATTTTGAACATAATTTGTGTGATATTTTTGGAATGAAGTTATATATGGCAGACGTATTCCTGAGATTGAATTCCTAATTTGACAGAGTCTCTGTCTACAGTGTTTGCAAAATAGAACTTTTGTACATTACGTTACTATTTTGCGGCGTTTTTTTTGTCCGATGGTTAAAAAGATTCTTGAGAATGAATTCTTCCATTCCTCATTAATTTGCAGCGTTTCATGAAGATCTATCTATACTTTTGATTTTTTTCTCGACCTAACTAAATGAATTTGTGACTCTTATGTCACAGGACTTTGATGTGTGGATGAGAAGTTGTATGAGATAGATGTTCAATATACCTTTATTACTAAAACTTTTATCTTGTGTCATATATACAAAAGCAGAGATATCACTTTTCAAAAATATGGTGGCCACCAGCGTTTTGTGACGCAGTGAATATCCAGTCGGAAAATGGTATGTTATACATTTGTCTGAATATTCGATGATATAACTGTCAACCTGTTTACCTAAAAGTCGTTTATCATTTCGGCAAACTTTGAGATGCACTCGAAGACATTCTCAGAGAAAGTTACAATAAATGATTAATGATAAACCTTCAACAAATGAAATCGAATATCACTTTGATATGTTGCGTTTCTTCAAAGAAATGATAGGTATAAGGATATAGAATTTCTTACATTATGAACTCTGTACATATCAGATTGCTTATGGAACATCTTCAATTCTTCATTGTCATCCGTTTTTAGTAGAAGAAGCTTTGTCAACATCAAGAGTCACGCAAAGTTTTATAGCATAGCTTCAAACCAATTTTATTAAGGCTACATATTATATCGTAGTAATAATGTCCAGCTTGACATAAATTTAGATTGCTTTCACTACTATGCTCACATTTCCATTAATTAATTTTGTGATAACTGACTACCTTTAACCGGACCGGCTTTTCAGACTAGGGCCTGAATAATGATAGACATAAATGATTGTGGCTGTATGCTGTTGAATTGAGGCCCATAAGGAATATTAACAGAGCTGTATGGAAGCGAGTGTTGGTCAATCAACGAAAAGAATCGCCAGAAGATCGCTGCAACAGAGATGAGTATGTTGCGAAGCATCCTTGGAGCAACAAGACGAGACAGGATAAGAAGAGAAGACAATCGCGGAGCACTTGGGATTCATCCAATCGATGGGATCATGCGGTGGTACGGGCACGTGGTACGGAGACCTCGCGAGCACCAAACCCAACTAACATTGGAAATGTCTGTACCAAGGCCAAGAGGCACTCGAGATGGAAGAGGAAAATTAGTCCCCTTAACTGGGACAAGGCCTTTCAAGGTGAGCAAGGTGAGTATTTACAGAGCTTTTTCGCTACTTTGCCATTTTTATTTCTAATGATCAGCAACAGTGTTCAGCAGCCATTACAACAGTTGATGTTCAGAATCTAACCGATCGCCGGATTCTTGTATCAAGGCCCAGCCTGGTTAACTACAGGGCGGGTTCGCTTGTCTGCCGATTGCATTTTCAATATTGATAAATGATAGTTGCACTATCTTTGTAATAATCTTTCCCAGCAGACTCGAAGAGCATTCTAATGAACAGGAAGGAATCAAGGATCCTGTGTTGGAGTTTTGTCATTTTACAATTGCTTTGGAGAAGTTTCATGTCTTCTATTGCAACAAGGAAATGAATGGCTAATTATTTTTGATGAAATCAAGTAGGAAGCATAGTGCTAACCGGCCGGATTTTCCAGTCCGATGCAGTCTTCTATTTTCGACCAGGGTCCGGCACGTGATTTTCAAGGATTTCAAATTGAAATTTTTTCTCCATTAATCAATTATCTAATCGCACTCAAGATGCTCTCCTGTTCAGAATTATAACATTTATCAGGCCAAGGTTTTCGGAAGGTTTTGTAGGCCAAGTGTTTACATTTTGTCAGCAACGTATTTTTCAGAAATTCACCATTAGTTTCATATCTTAATGTCAATGATAAATTCTTACAAATGCTGTTATAAATGATTGAATATGCATAATGTACTATGCACAGTAGGTCTGACGTACAGTTTTCTTCACTGGTGTTGAATGTGAAAGAGACTTCCCAGTATAGATTGAGAAATTCTGCGCTTTGATGCCTACAGAGTACATAGGAGAGATAAATAACTTCGTCATCAATGATAGGCAACCGTTAAATAAGTTACTTGTTCCTTCGTCGACTTCAGTTCAATAGGTTTTTACATCGATCAGCTGTCATGGCTCCAATCAATGTGATTCTCGGCAAAAGTTACAGCATTGGAGGTAAAATAGTGATATATGAAGATCTCCTGTCCAAGACTATATCAAGCAGATTCAAGAAGATTAGGCCTGCTTCATCATTAGCAAGAATTTTGCAATGTGCTGATGGTAATATTATGCCACGCAAGGTTGCTATCTACAGAGGCTTTGCGAGTCACAAATCCAGAGGAATTTAATGGCTAGTTACACGCCTTCTTTCGCAGATATGACCAGCTTGCATATTTGGCCCTCGCATTCAACAAGTTGCTCATTTGACCGTAAGTGGCTCGTCCATAAATTTCAGTTTGGTGCCCCATTTACTGTTGCTTGCACCAAATTTTGAAATACGAATGTTGACAGTTTGTCTACCCTTGGCCTGGTAAGGGTGAAGACATCTGAGCATCAGCCAAGCTGCCTCAAATAGCCACCAACTAAATGTAACTTTTAGACCCAGGTGTATGTATTCATATTTCGAAATATACTACAACACGCTTGCGTTTCCAACCGTAGTTATGTCTCACGCTCGCAAAAGGAGTTATTCATGTGCTAATCATGATATAAGCCATGAGGGACATGATTGCAAGCCAAATAAGTTAAACTCGATTGTGCATCAGCGCAGCATGAAAGAAATATTAAGTTTAAGAGGATATCAAGGAAATTCATTTTGAAAATCGACGGCGAGGCATCGATCTGGTCATTTGGCCCGGACTGTCGTATTTTCAAATATCCAGGTTCGGTTCGCTTTTCGCCGAGGTCCAGTTGCTATTCTAAGTCAAAGTTATGGTGGAATATTCTTTTGCTGTGATTATTTTTTGGTATATGAATGAGGTTGTGGCATTCCTCTTTTTTAAAAGAAGAGGAATGCATTATTAGATGAATGCACGATTTCGCCGAAACATCAGGGAATGGCACTTATGGAAGCCAGTATTCACCAAATAAATCATCAGTATTACATGCAACTATTTGAAGATGTCAGAAAAAACAAACGCTACTCAATATTAAATTAATCGCCCGAAATTGAAATCTTTTCACCGTCATCTTTGAATTCTTACTTGGCACTTCTGGCCTTTGTGCGCATCAGTGAAGACCACTTGCTTTTCACTGAGCAATGGTTTAAAGGGATGGCTAGTTGGATTGACAGTTACCTCTAAGTGATAAATGCAGTCGTTTTCTATAATTGCCAGGAAGACCGACAAGCAACATGACATTTGACTACATGGTACGATATTACCGTTTGTGACAGATTATTAGTGCAGGTAATCCTTGTGAGGAGAAATCCTCGTGAACTTTTTTTTACGTCACTACTCCCCATACTTGGGGCTTGGACGGTGCTGACATAGTCAGACTTACGGAGCATTTGTAGCACTTTTAGTCCGGATGCCCTTCCTGCCGACTTCCAATGACACCTTCGGGGCTCGACCTCTGGACCAAAAGATCGCTAGGCCAAGCATTTAACCACTGTGCCACGGAGACCACCTTTTGAGAAATCCTTATGAACTGCTACGTCTAAATAATAGGAAAATCCTACTAAAACAACTTCCGTCTCATTTATGTTGTTTTGTCATCTACTATTTTTGTATTTTTAGCACATTACCTACAAACTCTAATCCTTTGCATTAGATACTTACACCCATATGCTGTACTTCTTAATTTTCAAAGCAAATGTTCTTCAAACTTTATTGAATTATGCACAAGGAAAGCTACATTCATATTACTTGTTCCTATATACAGTTGAATTGAACGATTACTTAACTTAAATGTCGATGTACAATCAACAGCTTGTATGTTGCGATATGGTGCATTGCGTGATATATTTACCAACTGTTCAGTCCAGGAAAAATGCTAGAGATTGCCTTACATTTTCTTTTACAAATTGACATTTCAATTTGCCAGAATTCGTCCCACCTCAACATATTCTTCCCATTTAGTCATCCGGCAATCCATCAAAATGGTCATTCACATGACCAGAAGCTTCATGTGTTCTTGTAAATACGTGTGCTCGGCTTCGAAACATATTACTTTGACCCCAGTGCACTTTGTTGGAAAGAATAAATACAGAAGGTACATGCTGTTTCTTCACTGAAAATCATTTCATATGACTTGAAATACAGTCTACATGTAAATAATGCGAGTGAAGAATATCATCTATTCAATGCATTAATCCTCCTTATGGTAATTATGTTCCTGCGTAAATCTACATTTTGAATTCTCACTGAATAACTGACTATCACTATTGACTGCATATTGAACGTAGACTGAATAATCAGTGGTTTTAGGAGCTTCTCATTTGGAACCATCAGAATATACGTACTCACTCGCAGACCGTCGCACCTATAAATATTCACATGCAGTAATATTTTCTTGCTATGCACACCAGCGCTATTCGATAGGCTTCATTAAGGTAATAATCATGCATAGGACTAGAACTGCTCATTAAACGGCTGGTTTGTTGCGTAATTAACAGTATGTTCGCTATTTTATTCACATTTCACTATTTTACTGACTATCCACCCAATTATTGTCTCATTGATGAATTTGAAACATATTCTATGGAAATTTACCTAAATACAAAGTTTTCATGCCATATATGCAGCAACAAGCAATGACCTCAGGAAGTAATATTGTAACTTGCTTAGCAATGATCTTAACCACTTTGTAGTCGTGAGTTTTTGACCGCACATTGTGATGCTTTCCATGGATAGTTCCAAAGCGATTTGAGTATAAATGCCACTGAATACAAAATAACCATAAAAGATTGTAGCGCCAGTTCTCCTGGGCGTAGAGCAGAAACATGTCCTCAAACTTAATCAATTTAATCCCAATGCAGCAGCCGTGGATCCTGTGTCATTATGACATCATAGACGTTTAATGCGTAACATTTAACAAGCATCAAATTCGTCAAACCATCGAATTGCTTTTCGAAACCTGCTCAAGAAAGTAACCGTGTCGATGAAGAACACGTGACACAGATAGCATGATAAAATGAAAAGTTCTTTCACCTAAACTCAAGTTTAGATTAATTTATGAAGATGTATATGAAATAAGTGTTTTCAGTTCTGCATTGCTGTCGATTTATGCAGTCGTTTTTTCATTACGAGGCATTTTTTGCCAAGCTGCATGTGCATAAATCACGATAGCGAGTTGCATCAAAACTCTTGGCCTTTCAAAGCTCAAAAATGCGTCTATTTGTTTCAAGATTCCAGCTTTTGGCTCGTCAAATACTAAGACAACCTTTATACGGCCGATATCTTGTGGTTGCAGCTCTTTAGGCATCCACTATAGATTTAGAATTTTGAGCTGAAAATGATTGATGAGACATATCTTCGGTGCAGAAATGCACTCCAAGAATGCATCAGCTACTATCCAAGGAGTGCCATCCTTCTTCCAGCGACTAGTCGACCAGCAACTTCCCTAAATGAAAACAGAGACGGTCATGAGGTAGTGTTGGATTGTAAAAGTTGCATTTTGGTTGTATGGATCACTGTTCTCCAGATGACAGTTCTCTAGATGCATATGATCATTAATAAAGTTCACTTCGCAGAAACTTATTGATATCCTTATAACTTTTGATGTCCTTTTCTTGCAACTTGATACTTCACGAACTGATATTGATTAGTCTTTCGGCTCACAAAAATTAATAATATGCCAATAATTCAATATTCAGGGTGCGTAGCAGAAAAGCAAGAAATTTAAGATCTTCAATTATGTTCATTAGTCAAGCTGTGAGAATCATAACATGCTCAAAATATGCGCCATTAACAAGAGGGCAAGATTTGTCTATGTTGACTTCATACAGAAATATTGCCCGTGTGAGTGTTCAGACGAATGGAATGCTAGCTACATGAATGTACATTCCTCAAGTCAATGCTGTTGAGATATCAACCGCGGCAGAACTTTAGCGATGAAATTCACATTGAGATCGAGTGTTTTTGAAGGCCAAGGACCGCACAGTATTCAGCAGCTGTATGCTGTTAGCCACTGTCTTTTGTCACGTCTGTCGCCGTCCATTCACGCGTTCAGTATCGCAGAACATGTTTGGACACACTTCGTTTCAACACTCAACTTGATTGTCATTTTCGATCTTTCGTCCATGGGATTGTTGTCATGGCCATCAACACGACTCTAAAATGTCAAGTTCTTTTCTGTGGATGCAAGACGGGGGGGCACAACCACAGAATTAGGCAATGCTCGTTCAGTCTTCGTTGCTGGAAGGGATGAGCTGTATCGCATCACACTCAAACAATGAGCTGCCAGCCGGATTCTGGATAACAGCCAGTGAGTGGCATGCGTGTTGTAATATCACTTCGGTCACACATCACTTTCTACCTGCATTCAGCGAAGAATGCTGAGAAGTGGATGATACAATCATCAGATGAACCAATTTTCGTGCGCCTGTTGTCTTCATTAATAATGATCAGAAGGAACAACATTATGGAGAAAACTTGTGCGCAATGATCTGAATTCTTCGAATCTGAAGGAATCGTGACAATCGAAGCACTTTGATGGAATTTACAACAGTCTGCCAGCGATGCACGACTTTTTTCCTATATCTGTAAGGTATTTGGAATTCCTTTTTGCCCACTTAATAGGTTCCTGCATGTGCCATCGTTTTGAATTAGTCTGTACTTCTAGGAAACTGAAAGAGTTAAACAATCTGATTCTGTGGGCGCAGCACTTAATCAGTCGCTGATTTCGATGAAGTTCCACTACAACCGGAGACCTTGTTAACATCAAATGTACAAATCTGTAGCAAAGCAGCAGTTTGAAATAGACAGTCAAACTATCTAGTTTGCCCCTTCCTTTGTTCATGATCTCTCTCAATTCTCTTCATTTGCGCAACCATGTAATCATTTTTCGCGAATTTTTGCAAAACAGAAGGCATGAGGACATTGCATTTCAAGAGGCACTCCATTCGGTTTTGTAAAAAATGTTAAGGCAAAAATCACTCTAGAAATTAATTGTGTCTGAGCGAGCAATATCACATGTCAACAAGCCTTTTTAAGTTCTTTTCGCCTGAATAGAATGCTAGCATAGAAAATGGTGCAATAGAAACTTGGTTAGTTCTCTCATGATATTCAACCAATGAGACTCAAGGAAACACGGAAACTCATTGTGAAAAATGATTTTACATCCGAATTATTGTCTTCATTGATTTTCTTGACTTTTCGCCGGGCTCATGTATATCACACAGGTTTGGCCTTGATGTGCAGGAATGGTAACGGTTGTTCTTCATCGTAAAGAACAGTACAATAACATAGAACATTGCAACAACACAACATGACGGCACATAGCTGAATCAGTTATCGTCAAGAATAGTATGCTTGCAGAAAAGAATTGTTGTGAACAATTAAACGTAACGAAGCTAAACAGAGACAACACCTCGAAAATAAACCTATATGTACATGCACATCTCTATGAAAGACTATATTTTATATTAATACGTAAATACACACGTTAACACGCACGTAGCATTGATAGTTTGCACAATTAGGATTTCAACTGAACTTAGCATTCGATTTCCAAAATACGCGTACATATGCTGGATTTCTTCCACAAAAATTGACAAGGAAGGACCGTCGAAATATGCATATATTTTGAATTACAGCCAAGCGATCTGATTCCGCAGACGTGTAAAGAGATGTACAATGCTACGTGAAAGCTTCGGGTGCGACCTTGTGCCCTGCATAGCCTCGTGGTAGCTGCCGGACTAACATAGCTGACATAGGAATGAGTATTCACATGATGTTACTCAAATTCATCAATGAGACAATAATTACGTGCATCTTGTATTTCTGAGTGTCGATTGAAGAAAATGATGCTTAGATATTGACTTAATGATTATGTGTGGACTATGGGCACACGTGTCTTGTGCAAATTTCTTTAGATTCATCGTTTTGATGCATCAAAATTGATGCTCACTGACAGGTAATCTGTCAACAACAACCATTTATTTTCTTGTGTGTATGGATATCTCATTTGTTTATATTGTTTCATTTTATTATAATTTTGTAGTATTTTAATTATTTTATATTATATTGTTTTCATTTCTTTGGACGAAGCGGCTTGCGTGACGCCCGACAGACAGCAGTGGAGGTCCGTGGTGCTGCGTGTTGGTTCAACTCACCGAACCGGTGCATGAAGATTAGTGAGTGAGTGAGACATTAACTCGTATAACATTGCATCTTCCATCTGTGCAACCTCAACCAATCACCAAAACAACGCAACAAAATCACCGCATTGCTGAATTTCTCATGGATAATCGTTGAAAAAACAATTTTCAAGTTGCGTGCTAGTTCCATAGCTCCATCTTATCTGATCAAGATAGTCTATCAGACAGCGATGCTGCAGGATATGAAGTAGATCAAGTGTTCAAGTTGACATCCGAGCACTTGCAATGCTGAGGTCGTGTAGTGCAGGAAAGTGTAATATGTATACGTTAATATTGAGAAACTGATGCCAAGTGCGACGCAACCAAATCCTTTCAGTTCAACAATCGTTGTTTTGCTATTCCTTATATTTGTTGTGTTCAATTTCAAACTGACAGAAATTCACTACTCGACTTTGCTCTTGAGCTGCATGTAATGCAGGAAACTTTACTTTGTTGACATAAAACGAAGGCATTTATTACAATAGTCTTTACTGATTTGATTGACTTTTTAAGCCACTCCGACTTGTCATCAATTATTTGGTTGGAACAATAATCACTGAACGTCCAATATGAATTTGTCCTTCTTGATAATAGCAATTCTTTATGATCTTCAGTATGGAATCTCGACGCCTCATAAGTAGCAACACAAACAACAAGACAAATGTGGTACTTCTAGAACAAGCTCGGGCCCTCAAATCTGCAATAGGCATTGAAGCAAGACTATCAAATGCATTGGCATCAATTGTCAATTTAATTGTATAGCTGCAATCCTAAAAGAACTTAAGTTTGGACTAGAAAAGGAATATTAATATTCACTCTAAACCAGCACCTCTTAAATCACACACTGAAGCGAGACACTATTCGTAACTAATAAAAAAATCCTAAAGCAAAGCGTTTTAGGAGGCTAGCGCACTAGTGTTATTGTTCTCTTTAGTATGTCAGCATTCTATTTCACGCAACCTCCTAAAATTCTAGTGTGTCGCGCTTTGGGATGCAGATTTCTTCGATTTTAGGAGGTGACAGTTTACAGTGAATGCCATAGAGTAAGTATATTTGATAGAGTGGTAACTCAGCATTTATTAAATCCCCAAAGTGTATACAGTTCGATTTTATTAAATGAACTCTAGGTGGACGCAGTTGGTATTGTCATCAAATGTGAGATATGCAAATTATTGCAGTTTTGAAGAAATTACCACGGAATTTAATGATCATGACAGTAATGCAGATGGAATTATAGTGTTTTAGAGATTCTCCGTGTCATGACAGCTTTGGAGAGGTAGTTAAATTAGCAATTCGATGGGTTGCTATTACTTTCATGCTCAACCTCAAGACTATTTTCTTCGCAAGCTATCGCATATCGCAAGCAACACACTGAAAGAGAAAAGCATCATGTTCAAAGCCAACGATTTCAATTAATTTTAAAAGATGTAATTGGGTAAACATCACTTTGCAGACTCATGGATTCCAGAAATGAAGCATACAAATTAAGTGAATCATGGAATGATGCCGATGAAAATTGAATTAGGGCCTTTAAATTTCAGCCAAGTAAGCTGCTGCGTTGTCGATAGCTATGTTATTGTTTGCCAATGTTGTTGTTGCTGCTTGCTACTGTTGCTATTGTTTGCTGTTGCACTTTTCCATTAAGCCTTCCGTTACGAACATCTGGCCATGTAATCTGCTGACTGCTAGTGATGACAATTCAAGTGATTATTATGAGCTTGTGCATGTGTGATTCCTTCAGACACTTTCAGTACGTGACCGGAGCCGGTCGTCTACATGCTGTACACTATACATGCTACATGCTATCTCATTTATAACATTGCTTAACACTACATTGCTGAGTTCTTACCACGCAACATAATGGCGACGAGGATACCGAATCCAATGCTACCAAGTGCCCCAAAATCTACCGATTGGGAATATTTCTCGAGACTATTCAGTAACTATTTGACAATAGTTGCAGCAACTGATGATCAGAAGCTACCTCTACTTCTCAACTCCCTTGGACGCGATGGCCTAGCGATTTTTGATGGTCTACCTGAGCCCAAGGCAAAGTTTGAGGAAGCAGTTACTCAGTTCGACAAACATTTTTCCGGCAAGACTTCAGTTCTATTACGAAGAAAGAGATTCTACGAGGCACGACAGCAACCTAATGAGACAATAACTGACTTTGCCTGTCGTTTGAGGAGACTCGGGCGAGAGTGCGACTTCGGGGCAAGCTTGCAGAATATGCTGAGAGACATTCTAGTGATCGGAGTGCGAGACGATGCTCTTGGTGAGCGACTACTTGCTGAAGATGCTACAAAATTGAAGTTCGATGACGCACTTACTCGTGGAGAAGCTTTCGAAAGGGCAAGAGTGGAGCGAAATCAAGCTACTCATGACATTTCTGTATCTACTGTGACAACTACTGGCAGTCATCCTAAGAAGTTTGAGAGGCAGCAGAAGAACCATCCTTCAAGAATGCGGTTCGATGACAAGATGAAATCAGGACAAACATCTCAACGATCGTGCTACAGATGCGGCTCGAAGCAGCATTTGGCCAATAGTCCGATGTGTCAGGCGAAGAATGCGACGTGTCGATCCTGCTCAAAACGAGGACATTACGCCAAACAGTGTAAGTCAGTGAATTGCATTGCTAATGTTCGTAACGTTACTAATGATATTTCTTCTAATGATTTTGAGCATAAGACTGATGTTGAGAGTCCTGATGATGAATTCAATTTATTTAGCTTGTGTTCTATTGATGCAGATATAATTGATCGTTCATTACTGAATAGATACGTGTTGATTAACGGTGAAAGAGTGAAATGCAAAATTGATACGGGTGCAGACCGTAATTGTTTGAGTATGCGATCGCTTTCTAAGAGTTTGAATATTCATGTAGAACCGATAAATGCTCATGCTAAAACTTGGGGTGATGATCATCGTCTACGTGTATTGGTAAAACTACATGTCAGGTATCGTAAAATGGCGTAACGCATTCCGCAGTATTTTATGTTTTCGATAATATGCCGTTACTTGCATACAATTTGTCAAAGCGATTGGGGATGATACACGAGTTAGCCTCCATAGATGACATTGAGTTAATTGATGATGGATTAAATAATTTGCTACAAGAGTATGATGCCGCATTTACAGAGGGTGGAAAGTTAAAGGGTGTGACACATGAGATAAAATTGAAAAGAAATGCCATCCCTTTCTCGCCTCCAACGAGAAGAGTACCACCTGCGTTACAAGAAATGATGAAAAATGAGTTGGATCGTATGGTAGATGCTGGTATAATTGAACCCGCTCAAGAATCCTCTCTATGGTGTTCTCCATCCGTAATTGCCTTTAAGAAGGATAGAAAAAGCATTCGTATATGTGCAGATATGAGAAAATTGAACGAATATGTAATGAGGGACTATCATCAAATGCCAACCTTCGAAGAGATTCGATCAAAAGTTGCTGGATCGAAAGTATTTAGTATCCTTGACTGTACTAATTCATATTGGCAAGTACCAATTTCCGAAACAGGTCAACATCTATTGACATTTTCTACGCCTCAAGGTCGATTTAGGTACAAAAGATTGCCGTTTGGTCTAAACTGCGCTCCCGATATTTTCTATATCTATTGCACGATGTTCCGGGAACAGTAAATTATTTGGATGATATCCTTATCTATGCACGTTCAACGGATGAACATGATCAGATATTGCGAAAGACACTACAGATACTTATTGAGGCCGGAGTGCGATTGAATAAGGAAAAATGCAATTTTCGTAAGAATACTGTAAAATTCTTGGGACATTTATGGTCATCAGAAGGAGTCATGCCTGACCCCCGAAAAGGTTAGATGTATCCGGGAGATGAAAGTACCTGATACCAAGGAGGGACTCAGAAGTTTTTTGGGTTTGGCAACATATATTGGTAGTCTGGCAATACCACACTTCAGTACTGTGACGAAACCATTATGGGATATGATTAAACGTGAACAATTCACATGGTCTCGGCAAGATAAAGAATCATTCTGCGAATTAAGAGAAAAGTTATGCAATATTCAAGTACGATACTACTTTGATCCTAAGAAAGAAATTGTGATTACAGTGTGACGCGAGTCCTGTCGGTTTGGGTTGCGTATTGCTACAAGACGGTCATCCTATACTCTTTGCCTGTAGGATGACTACGAAAACAGAATCAAATTATTCACAATTAGAGCGCAAGTTTCTCGGGTTGGTTTTTTCATTGCACAGATTTAAATTGTATCTGATTGGGACCAATTTTATTGTTCAGACAGACCACAAGCCGATACTAGGAATATTGAAGAAACCCATTGATTCTCTATCCAGCCGTCTGAGACGTTGGATTCTGTCGATTCAGAATTTCGAATTTAAAATTCAGCATATTCCGGGAAAACAGAATTCCTTAGCAGATACTTTCTCTCGTAATGCAGTTTTCGATCATCCGAGTGATGCTGAACTAATTGGCGAAACTACTATATGCTCAATTGAATTAGCCAAACCGATTAATATCGAAGTGGTTGCACGAGAGTCGGCAAATGATTCTGAAATACAAGACATTCTTAAGGCAATGCGTGAAAATTGGGTCAACTCTTATCCTCGAGAACTCTTACCTTACTCGCGACTGCGTGACGAACTTGCTGTATACGAGGTAAATGACAAACTAATACTTACCAGAGGCGACAGGACAGTAATTCCGCAAACTTTGAGACCTGAAATCCTTAGGCAATGTCATGAAAATCACATGGATATGAATAAAATGAAAGCCATGATGCGCTCAGTCGTTTATTGGCCTGCCATGGATAAAGATATAGAAGCATACTGCCGAAACTGTCAATTTTGTTTGATGCATTCAACTATTAGTGATAGGGCGCCTATGAAGAAGGTTGCGTCTCAAGAGAAGATTCCTTGGTCAAAAGTAGCCATAGACTTGACCGGACCATCCGATGAACTCGACGGTCAAACACTGTTGCCTATAATCGACTTACATTCTCGATATCCAGAGGTTTATATTATTCAAAGTGGATCTGCGTCTTCAGTTATTGAAAAGTTGTGTGATGTATTTTCTCGATGGGGTTTACCTCAGTCATTAGTTTCTGATAATGCAGCTATCTTTAACTCTAGTGAATTCCTGCAATTTTTGGAAAGACATTCGGTACAACCGGTGAAGGCTTCAGTTTACTACCCTCAAGGCAACTCAACTGTCGAAAGATTGCATTCGACCATCAAGAAGAGGCTAGCAAAGATGAAATCAGAATTTCCGAGACGAAATCTACAAGCCTGTCTCTATAGACTGCTCTTCGATATTCGAGCAACGCCTAACGAAGTAACTGGGCAAACACCTTTCTTCATGCTAACTGGACGAAGTATGCGGACAAAGCTCAGCTGCGTGGGACCACACAAGTTGCCTCGTTGCGTGACGGTACCTGCAAAAAATATTGATAAATACTACAATTCAAAGAGGGGAATCGTTCGCAATTACAGCGTTGGGACGAAAGTACTGGTACGGAGAGGAAAAGGTAATAAGTTTTGTCACCAAGGAACGGTTATTGGGGTCATCAGTACTACGACGTATAGGATAAGGTTCAGCTCGGGGCTTGAGTCTACTCATAATCAATTCAACATGAAACGGGTTAGCAGACATTTGCATGATTGTGAGGCAGGGCTGGCAGCCTATGATTATTTGGCTTCAGGGATTCCCACAGCTTTACCACGGGGAGAGTGTGATGGGGATAACAAGTATGAACTCAGTCCGCGAAGGACTGCTCATTCGTATAATCTTCGGCCATTAAGTAGGGATCGAAGTTGAGGCTGTGTTGTTGTATCCTTGGGTTTGATTGTTTTTTTTTTGAGAAGGGGAGAGATGTTGCGTTGTCGATAGTTATGTTATTGTTTGCCAATGTTGTTGTTGCTGCTTGCTACTGTTGCTATTGTTTGCTGTTGCACTTTTCCATTAAGCCTTGCGTTACGAACATCTGGCCATGTAATCTGCTGACTGCCAGTGATGACAATTCAAGTGATTATTATGAGCTTGTGCATGTGTGACTCTTTCAGACACTTTCAGTACGTGACCGGAGCCGGTCGTCTACATGCTGTACACTATACATGCTACATGCTATCTCATTTATAACATTGCTGAGTTCTTACTACGCAATTCATCAATAGGATTGCGACTTTTCTATGAAGACTTCCATTATGATGCAGTTCGTGAGTTTCCTTGATGATCAGCATACTTCAAGCTTAGTTACGATGCTTGTTAGCAAAATATTCATCCCTCTTGATATCCAACTTCTTTCATACTACTTATAAAGTGGCGTCATGTCGGTAGTATATAAATTGGCAAAAATTTAGCTTTTTTCAAAACTGCTCAAATAATATTTTGGACCACTGGAACGTAATCTCCTCAAAAACTGAATTATTTGATATAAAAACTTTCACTGTATACATATACTTTTTGAGACGACACTCCACCTACATATACTTTATGTTCGATGCTTTAGTAGCTTTACTTACTGATACATGCAGACGCTATTATTTTGCCTTCATAATTCATCAGTGAGTCAGTGAATTGCTTACATTTGATTCCTAAAGTTCATTTATTCCGTAAGTTTCGTGAAGACGAAGCACTTTCAAATTGATGACAATATTAATCAAAACCAAAGTTTGAAACAAGATTTATTTGGCATAATGTTTCAGTGACAAACTGTCATCAAATAGGACTAATGAATTTTGAATAGTGCATTTATCATTCATGCTGACGAAGTAATCACGATCAATTCTGATATATTTCTTGTGGGATTGCACTAGATGATGTACCCGATCCTTGTCAAAATTTTGATTTAATTGTATTTTTATGTGATTGACAATTATAATTGCATGAAGCATATCATGTTCAATTTACAGCTATTAAAACAAATAACACATGAAAAATAGATCAAAGACAACCATCAAGTTCGTCTCAATTCTGTCAACGAATCAATTCAGTTTGATTAAAGAAGGAAATTTGATATTTTTTGTTAAGTCAACTCAGTTTCATACTATAAGCGTTTTGCTTCATAAATTTTATCTAAACCTTCTGAAAACTATATTTCATGCTACAGTAATTGAATTTGGGGAGACGAATAAGCAACGAAATATTATTCCAAAATTATGGAATCAAATTCCAAAATCACACAACAGCGTCATTAGTGATCACGAAGAAGATCAGCTACAAGTAAATATAAATACGAGAAATAATTGAAGAATTGAAAATAGGGTGACATAAGCATGAAAAGGGTAAATCATTTCATCTACAATCGCATTTCAAAATTATGACACTACTGTATGTCGTCGAAAAATATCAAA
Organism: Prostheceraeus crozeri; assembly: GCA_907163375.1. Lineage (NCBI taxonomy): Eukaryota > Metazoa > Platyhelminthes > Polycladida > Euryleptidae > Prostheceraeus > Prostheceraeus crozeri. The sequence goes on from CAJQUW010010312.1 coordinate 34,205, forward strand.
TTAATACCAAAAACTCGTCATATAAATAGTATTCTCTTTTACTGAATCGACAATGCCCTAGAGTAAAATCCTTTGCTGTTTAGAACTCATTGCATGCCTCACGAGATTTTAATACCTCTTCCTTCGCATCAATGCCTTGGAAGAGCAACCGACGTCGACATATTGGTGATAGGTGCAATTTTAAATACTGAATTGTCCTTTACATCCTCCGAGACATCAATTTCCTATGTGTGGCAGATTGCGTGCTATTAAGAAACAGGGACGAGACAAGTTTCAAAAGTGCTTATTAACATTTTGTTAGGTGTCCCATCCATACGGGATTCTAAAGCGCAGTGATGTCCAGGCGGGGCGCTCTGCCCCCTCATTAGCTTCTTAAGTGTTGCGTCGAATCACATGAAATTCTTACTCCAACATATTTAGGCTGCAAGCTTTTTAATGGCGGTGGTCACTTGCCACACCTCACTCATCTTCATATCATTTATAGCAATTCAAAATTTAAAGTCACCTAATTTTAGAGATTTTTGAATTTTTACCGAATTTTGGCTATATTTCTCCTGTCAGATGCCTTCTGCTATGGAGCACTCTATTGGCTAGTGCAGGGCATCCAACTCAACATGCGCAAATGAAATGTGGAAGATTTTCCTCCACAGATAATTATTCCACTTGCCGATGTACAAAGCGACGAGTCGCGAGCCAATGTACTTTTGGAATTTTCAAACTGAACCGAACCGACGAAGCGTAGTAATAAAACGTGGCTAAGATGCAGCCTGATAGATATAACATAGGTCGGTCTACATCTGTTCGCAAATGATAAATATGTTTGCTGTATAAAGAAGTAAATGCAAGTATCATAAATATATTGTAGTGGAAAAATTAATTTACATTTGCCGTGTGCAGACTTGATTAAATTTAGTAACGGAGATATTACAATCTTCTGAATAGTCAGTGCTGTATGGATACAATTTCATTACATATGTTTACCACTTGGACTGCTTCTTTTCCTGTATTCCATTACGCCTATAATTCCACCAAATGTCTTGAGTCACTTTCAGCGTTTTCTCGGGCATTCGCAAGCATCCATTAAATAATAAAACTTCGAGAACGACGTTTTATCGCTGAGCAGACTTCAATTTGAGAAAAGGTGTAAGGATTTCTCCTTTGCTATGAAGAGACTAACTTACCACGCTATTGCGACACATTTCATCAACATTAGCTTGACTTTCAAAAACTTGCATTACAGAGTTCAGGCAAAGGAAAACAGCCTATATATTCCTAACTGAAACTTGTAGTATGATCTACGTTGCATAATCATGTAAGATGAAAAGCGAATGAAAAATTTACTTTTAATTGGCGTTGAAACTCCCTCACAGGCGTGCTGTCTTATGTAGACTCTAGATTGAGCGTTATGATACTTTCAATCAGGATGCCCTTTCTACCGAGTTCCACTGACAATGTTTTATGCCAAATCGAGTCGAGGTGCCGCGGCTCTAATTGGCTCAAACGAATGAAGACGAACCGGGATGTGGGCAGACCGTTTCAAGTCGATCCGAGCTGCTGTGAGTTCGGTTTGACTAAGCTCAAGCTACGGCTCGGCTAGGCTTAGGTGCATCTGTAATTCCAATGTACATGCATCTGTGAAATGGTGTGATGCATTTCTAAGTAACTCCAAAAGTAGTTGCAAAGAAGAACAACTAGGAGACATCCAGAGAGCTGAAATTATGAGGAAAATACACAAAGCTAAATGAATACTTCTGTGTGCCATACATCTGAGTAATTTCTTACCTCTCTAGGTTTTCTCGTCTTCCCAATGCTCGTAAAGTTTGCCAGCATCAGACTTAAGATGTTTACAACTGATGATGTGAGTGTGGTTAGGTGTCTTATAGGCCTATTGTGAAGTGCCATTTCAGTCTCCTGCACCTCACACATGAATCTTCAAAATTCAAAATGTGAAAGTTGAGAATTAAAGTAAGCAATTAACGTTCTTGATTATCCTCAGATGACTACCTCGAGCTATGATCAAATCCTAATTTCAATGCGAGTGTCCACAAGTGACAATCCAGCCAAAAATCTTACTGAATTCAGCAAGTAGGGATTGTAAGTAGGCATCAGAAAATAATGGTCTGTAATACATCATTTATGGTAGTAGATAGCAAAAGGATAGGCAAATTCACTGACATGAAGTAGGCTGTTTATTATTAAGTTGCCAACAATGGACTCACTTCCGCATGATATTTTTTTGTTTCTGAAAATATTGCAACTTGTATCACTGCGAATGAAAAACAGGATTTTTCCCAAATTAACTAAATCATCATGAAAATTGATGTGGTTGTGACCAAGTTTATGGAAAATAAATTTACTTTGTTTATACTCGAAGCACATTAGGCACGGAGCCTTTCTTCCATGTGGCCGAGTTGTCATCTATCCTACTCTCATTCTTTTTGTGCTGAGTGCTTAGCAAGAATGCAGAGTGCACCTATTTAAAAGTCTCAGGTTTGACCCAACAAAGGTTTGAACCAAGGTCTCCCGGACGCAGAGCGAACACTCTACCACAAGGCCACAGCTCCCGTATCAAAAATAGACAAACTGCGACCACATGTGGGTAAATCCAATTTAATCCACAACATTTGACGAAAATGTGTCTTTGATTTGTAAAATTCATATTTCTGAACCGATTTCAATAGCTTTTTTCTTAATCGAACCGTAAAGATCTCATCTATTATGGCATGGTTTCTAAAAGTCACAAAGCCAAGACCTTCTTCACAAGTTGCCGGTTTTTGTTGAAAAGAGACCAAAAAAGCATGTCCAAAGTTACAGCATTCTCACTTCAACACGGATTTTCGATCAGCTACATTCAAATACACCCACTAATATTTATATCATCTGAAAGAAGAAGATCAGCTCTCTAAGACAGTGTAATTTTAAATATTGTAATCAATATTAATCATTGAATTTTCACTCGGTTTCCACTGTCCAATGAAAAAAATGTCCTCTGACCGAAGTACCTTTTCTCGAACAATATTGATTTTTCCATCAAACGTTTTGCACCAAACGAATCCTCTAGTGTGCTAGTTTATAACTCCGCAAAGAAAATTCAGCTTGGTGACGCTACAAGTGAGCAATATTGATTTAAAAATATTTTTATCCGTTTTTTCGACCAGAGAATTTGAATTTTCCCAAAAATTTCATATGGATGCTGAAACCAGAAATTTTGTCAGAAATCGATGAAATTTCACAGCATAGGAGGGATCCATAGCCTACTCTTAACATCTATGCAAAAGAATTTTTTCATTTATATCAATTAACCCTCTCAAAATCTCCAAAAACCACGAGAATGTCCTCTGACCGAGACCCTAAAAAATCTCGGTCAGAGGACAACGTTAAAATTGACGATCTCGGTCAGAATACAAGGGTCTCGGTCAAAGGACATTGTAATGTATGCAATTACATTTAGATCACTTCGTCTTACGCATTCAAGTATTCGCCCTAAGTCCCTAGTCTCATGAACCCAAATGCTGAAGCCGAAGAGTTTCCTGTTCGACATCAATTTGTCCTCTGACCGAGACCTTAAAAATCTCGGTCAGAGGACAAGGCGGATCACGGTCAAAGGATATTATATTCAATACATTACATTTTGGTCACTTCGCTTCACGCATGCAAGCATTCATCATAAGTTCCCAGTCTCATCAGCAACCCAAATATGCAGAAGCCGAAGAGTTTCCTGTTCGACATCTATCTGACCGAGATCATTGTCCTCTGACCGAGATGTAGAAGAAAATAGAATTTTAAAAGTGCTAGATTTCTATGGAAAGTTTTTATTTGGTGTGGTCGCCGCTACGATTTTCGTGTTCAGCGTAAAAAAGTAAGTATATATGCAAATTTTCACGGAAATCTGAGACCCAAAGTTGAAAAGACAGAAATGTTGTGGAATAAATTGGATTTACCCATGTGCCGCCGTAGCATCCCGGCCGCAATCAAAAATGGACTCAAATATAAAAAAATGCCATAAACCATAATACTTGCAATTAGCTGTCAAATTAATTTCAGTGAATTAAGTGGCACCATGCAATACTAGCGGATCCGCATGTTCTCTGGATTATTGAGACAGATGGACCAGTTTTAGTCATCAGCTGTTGTTGAAATACAAAGGCGATGCACAATTTACTTTGAGTGTGATGTTGAGCGTGATGGTCCAGCTTGCCCCATTCCCACACAATGCAATGGGCCCAGTCCAACAGGATTTTTCAAATTTTACGATTGTTTCCCTAATAATTCCTACAAGACAAATATATCTTTGATAAGCTTAGCCGGCTGAAACTCTTAACAGCTAGGTTAGGGGACAGTCTATACCACTGCAAGTTTACCGTGTAAATGCATAATAGGCCTAAATCAAGTCTTAGTACCTCCATGGAACTTGCACCTTTTAGGTAGCATGCATGTTAGTATATAATTAAATCAAAGGGCTCTACAAATCCCAGTAAGTCTACAATTCATGATATCAGACTACTATAGACGTAGTTATTAACTTGCATTTCGAATACCAAATCTGCCTTCCTTATTAAAAGCCATAATATGCCCTTTTACGGGTGCCTGTTCTCAGTTATAGTCAGGCTTAAAACAGTTTACTAATACAGTTGAAAACACTGTCGATCCATAAAGCCAGCCTAGTATAAACATGACAGGTCTACTACACGCATGTCCCTTCATGAAATATTCCCACTAAATGTCACGAGTGGATGCCTCGTCAACAGTATTTAGTTTATAATGTACATAGATACAGGCGCATTGGTATGTCACTCTCCTGGGTTTGCTGGATATATCTGTCGCGTTCAACTGCGTGGACCATAAGATACTTCTCCTGCGACTGGAGAAGCATTTCGGCCTCCAAGGAAACGTCTTGCGCTGGATCACTTCATTTCTGACTAAAAGAACTCAACAAGTGATCTAAAATAGTAATTTGTCATCGACAAAGGTCATTCATCACGTTGTGCCGCAGGGTTCAGTTCTCGGTCCACTACTATTTAATCTATACACGGCCGATTCACCTAGCATCGTCACATTACAAGATGTCAAACTCCACCAATGTGCAGATGACTTCCAACTTTATGTCAGTGCCCCACCTTCAGACTCGACTACTGCCGCTGTTAGGTTATCTCGTATATCAATGATATTGATGCCTAGTTGGGTTTCAATCGCCTTAGACTCAACCCGTCAAATACACTCATTATTTAGATGGGGTCAAGACAGCAAGTTAATAAAGTCACTGTCAACCACATCGATATTCTGGGCTCCTTAGACCAGACATGTAGCAAAGTTCGTGACATTGGAGTCATTCTCGAGGAACATCTTGTAGTGGCTGTTCATGTTAACAATGTCTGTCGCTCTTTGTATTGCTTTCTACGACAGCTCCGTCCCATCATCCGCTCAACAGCGACCTTCGCGGCTAAGACTCCTCGACTATTGCAACTCACTGCTCCATGGCATCTCCGACTGTGTCCTCCGCCCCCTCCAATATTTCAGAATGCGGCAGCACGACTCATTATAGGAACTCCGAGGCGTGAACACTTCACACCCATTCTACGCGAGTTGCATTGGCCTCCGATAAAACAATTCCATCCGATTCAAGATGGCGGTCATCGTGTATAAGACTGTCCATGGACTGGCTCCAGTTATCTCTCTGAGGACTGTCACCTGATCGATGGTAATAGCACCTATCGCCTTCGTTCCTCCAACATCCTAACATGGGATCCATGAAGAACTCGCTCTTGCATGGGCGACCGCTCTTTCGCAACGTCGGGTCCTCCACTATGGAACAGCCTACCAGTTAAGCTGCGGGATCATAAGATCAACCTGACTCAGTTCCGCCGACTCCTAAAGACTCACTTGTTTGGCTGAGTTTTGACTGTATACAGGACCTGGGAGCTGGGGGCTGGGACTGTATACCCCGGGAGCAATTTTAGTCTATATTCCAGCATATTGCTCATGCAATGCCTAGTCAGCCTACAGGGAAGTTGGTCAATACAGTAAGCCTAATTTCATGTACATTTATCCGTATTTGAAAATATATGTGCGAGGATCAAATACAGAGATTTCATCCAGGCATGTTTTTATCTTATCTAACATACGAGTATATATTATATCACACAATCTGATTCTAATCACGATGATAAATTTGATATCACTTCACAAGCACAATTATATTAATTATCATATCTCGCATAACTATTATCGCAATTGTGAAATCGTGCAACAGATGTAAGAAAAAATAATAAGTTCTATTGGAGTTTCTCGCATTTTAATGGGAATTACCATTACTGAAACTGCTATTCACATGGGAAATCCGAATCCAGCGGCAAGTCTGGTGATGGTCTATAATGAGAAATGCTGGCTAACAATGATAATAATGAATAATGCCTGAACACTGGTGTGATCTAAATTAGTCATGTAGCATTTAATTCATTTCAGCAGTATTCAGATAATTCATTTCAACTGTTTCATTCCACAAATTTGATTGCAGAATAAATCGTCAAATACCTCAAATGAATTTAATTTTCCTGAATGAAAACAGTCGATGGATCTCACAGAAACGAAATAAAAGCTTCTAAAATATGTCTCTCATCTTCTAAAAAAAGTTAGCATTAATACAAGGAAAGAAATTAGTGATTTTTTTGCTAACAGATACACAGAAATAAATCACCAACTGTGATGAAAAACTGACAAATGGAATGGATATGGAAACCGCTAATGGAGTAAAATATTTGCGCTTGAACACTTTATATTCATCACATAGTGACAAAGATTGAAGAATATAGCGCATCATCATTCATTGTCATTCCACTCGCTTTCATTCGCTTTGGGTTATTTCGCACATGTCGATTGTTCGTCTGTTTCCGGTGACTTCAGCTATTAACAAGTAAAATTAGAAATATCTTCGCTTCCGACAAGGTTTTATAGTTCTATATTTTGACTTATTAGAGATGGTTTTCTATTCACTGACTTTTAGTGTCGGCTGAGAGCATGATATTGAGAGTCTGAAATGAAATATTCCTGATAGAAATTGAAGATATGTAGATGATTATGCCTTTATGATTAAAACTTCACGATGCCTATATAATGCCTCTATGAAATTCATCATTGATAATGCATGCATGGAAGCGGCCGCTGGTCGGCTGTTTACGACACAGGTTGGCCTTACCGCGATTTTCCAGTAACATGTCAGCGCGGCTGAGTGTACATGCATCTATTTGAAATAATGTGCGCGTTCATTTGAATGGTTCTTTTCGTACAGCATCGTCAAACGAAAAGTAGTAATTATTTAACTAATGCAGAAATTAGTCGAAATTAATCATCCTACTTTAGCCGGAACTCCGGAACTGATTCAAACTCTTATGCTTTTCCGGTTTACGGGTGAACAATTTGTGCGTGCATGTTGCAGATCTTATTTCAGTGCTCTACCAGAAAGAAACCGATCAAGACCGACTATTCGAAACTGAGCGGAGTCGTCGAGTCGTATAGCTGTCGACCATTTTCGATTACGCCGGGCGACGACCCAACCCCGACATGTCCTACACAATGACGACGACACCGGTCGGCGAATTTAGGGATACGCCGGCCCACGGCTGAACTCCGGCTTTATCGAATATGTTAAAATTATATGTGGCCTGAGGATGTAGGTGGATGGTTACATTTACCTAATACGCTTTAATTGGCTTATTGTTTTTACAAGCATTTTTTCTAATAAAGGAAAGTTAAGCTCCGTCATTTGTTTGTTAAATCACATCACCTGCAGAATCGTAGCCAGATCAAGTCAACAGGGCCATGGACTTGGAATGTGATTCGTTGAAATATTACGTCATGCCAGCGAGGCCACCGTTTAGTATGAATGATTTAACCATTTTCTCACGTTAAGAAAACCAGAGTTTATGACCAATGACAAAAAGACTAAATGGTGAATAACATGATGAACACTTTTGAGATAAATGATAGATACTGCTGGTACTTCATTTGAAAGTCATGTCCATAAATATCTAGATACAGATGCTTTAGTTTTGAAGATAGATCTACAGATAGTTTCTCTAATTACTTTTGAGAGAGAGAGGGGGTTTTACGACATCCTTGTTGTAATTATATTTGACAATACCTTTTGAGAAAATGCAAGTGGACCTTACTATCGGCTGGCCCGTAATAACCTCCCGCAATATTTAAATAGCTATCAACATGTAGATTCATATATCTATGTGAGCATGCATTAAGGTCTATTCTTGCACCTATTTTGAATGTGTAGGAGAAGTACATAGTAGCCATTTATCACGCATTTCTTCACTTAAATTAATGCGTTTGCTGGCAATGAAATAAAGAAAAGTGCAATACATGAAAGTAATGAAATAAATCAAGACGACATTAGTCGTTTTCTAATGTACCCTACCCGTGTGAGGTATCAATAAAATGTAGAGAAATTTAAAAAGTTTGATTCATATATTTGAATGTGCAAATTACAATTAAAAATACAATAGCTGCTTCAATTTTAAAGATAGCACACCGAAGTTCCTTGCTTCTGCCTTGTGTATCGTTTCACTTTTCGTGCTGATCGTGATGCTCAGTGTCTGGGCGAAACAATGGGGCGATTTCAGCAAAGAATAGGTAAACGCAGAAGGAAATTCGGAGATAGGTGTGCGTCTTAAAAGATGGTATATGTAGCAACGAAGCAGATGATTGATTCGAAAGGTTCGAATAATGGAGGCGATTAAAATCATAAACAAAATACCTTTCCCCAACCGAACTTTAGGATACAATGATAAATCACTTTATCAAAGAATATTTTGCTGACTGCAGCAATGCATCCAGACATGACCACCGAGTTGCTTTCTTATTGATTACAGTGATTGCAAAGTTGTGATTGTTTCATTTTAAGAGAAATTAAGAATTTTTCTTTATCCATGTGATCAAAATTTCATATTCTCACATTCCCGAGTGTGCTGTGTACTCGTGCAGAATATGCCAAATAAAATTTGGTATTAAATACCTCATTAGCTGCAAGCAAAAATAAAGTCTACTATAAGACAATTTATTAGATTAAAGTTAACGCATAAAACAATGCGGATATCACATAGAACGGTTCTCCTCAATATTTCGGTCCGATTTGCAATTTATACAATAAATATCTGAGTATCCATTGTTATTGTTTCCACAATTACAATAGAACCTGCCAGACAGCCAGTTATCTGGCAGAGTCCTATGTCACAGAGGTTATTCTCCGTGACCTCGAATGGCTGGATAGATAAGTCGCATTTAATATTTTGTCAATTAACATCAAAATCATGGATGCATTTGGCAGTCTTACGTTTGCATTTAGAGAAAACTTTTCAGACCAATGATGCCTCCGCTCATTCTTTATTGGATTTGAGCCTCCTGAGTCCATGCCTTTGACCACTGAGCAACGCGAAAGTGTTTTACTCATACAGTTGAATATATTTGTTGAAATTGTCCACAAGTCACACGTGAATCATTTTCTCATTAATTTCAAAACATCAATTTAGTCTCAGATAGATTTATAAATATAGTCACCAGAACTTAAGAAGCGGAATGAAAGTCATGAATCCCATAAGCAATAATTACATAGCGGAGAGATGGAAGATAATTGTTATGAGATAAAGTTTGATAGTCGGATGATATTTACTTCTGACGAGATCTGTCTATCTTCCGTCCGTGTATAAATTCCAATTCGTTGTTCGTTCGCGCCAGACAAAGTCATTAGGAATATTAACAAACAGTCTCCATTATTTACACGTTTCTTCAACTTTTCTGAACAATGTTTATGGTCAAGACCTTCTGACAGCTGCATAGGCGTATGCTTTTAGCTTCAAATGTAATCCAACATTTTGGTTATCGTTCAGCTCGCAGTTTGTCTTTTCCCGTCGATTTCTCCTCAGCGAGGATTTTAATTTGAAGTTTTGGCAAGCAATTTCTTTGTTGTATTTCTATCGCAGTAATATAATAGTGATGATGCAAAGACATGTGAAATGAAGAGATTTGGGTGGGCATGAATTTGAATGGGCACGCCCTTTATTGATAAGAGTTAAAAACTGATTTAGAAAATTATCTCTTACAAAATTTGAATGATAGTTTAACAATGCCTTAGAGCATTTCTGTCATCGTATTTCTTGAACTGCGATTAGCAAGATTGATTTATTTAATGTATCTCTTCTTACCGAGATTTAAAAATAGCTTCAACAGATGATTTGCAATACAGTGTGCAACTTACAATGTCGCATGTTAGTGAATATAAAGAGACATTGCCAAAAAACAATTTAGTGATATTCACAGGCACGCCTATAGGTAATTTTGAATAGTTATATCAAAGTTCTAATTGAGAGACATTTTGTACCAATCGATAGTGTTGTAATAATTTTTTACTAGTTGTAATAACGCAGAGGAAAGTCAAATTGCATAATCACTGCAACGATGATTGGTCACAAAACATTGATTATGATATTGTTTTGACAGCTGATGATGAAGGAGACCAGTGTGGAAACTGGACCGGAATTTGGGTCTGGGGCAGGTTCAGTTTCGGCACGATGCAATTTGTCATTTTCGGCCTGGACCAAGCACGCTTCTTTTTAAGTTAACATCCATACAGATGCATTTATTATGCTTGAATAATCAATCATCATATTTCAAGATTCACTCAATATTTTCTTGTTCAGAATTAAAGAACAGAAATCTTAATCTCATATAACAATCAACTAAACGCAATTTTTGATGAATATAGAAAGTGCACGCATTGATATTCGTAATCGAAATTGGAAATATTGCAAACCAGGGATGTGAAATCGGAGATCGGGACTCCGCATCCCTGATGCAACCTCGTGCTTGCTGTTCAAGCCGTGACTCACGTCCGCGAAGGAAATTATCATGTCATGAACAGCATGCTTTGTTAATAAAATGCCTTGAAACCTGCGTGATATCTTGCAGAAATTGTTGTTTGACCATTACTTGGAATTATTCTTAGGGAGAAAGTTTGTGCTTGTGTCAGGGAAACTCACATCCTAACCATGATAACGTTTGTCCAATAATATTATAAATTTTGTCATGATGGACATAATTGCAGACCGCATAAATAAAATTCGATTGTACATCAAAGCAGAATGAAATTATGGAGGACGTCTAGGAGAATGGTCTTAAAAATCAGTGGCCCGTGCCCGGATCAGTGCGTTCGTGGATCCATAAATCCAGGCCTTGGCCGGGTTCCTACTGTGGTCTGTGTAGCTCAGTTGGATAGAATGCAGGCATAGTCCAACCTGCCATTGAGATGATATCTCTGCTCAATCCTAGCACATTATCAACATAAACGGAATCATGTCATGATAGATGCCACCAACTGAAGTAACGAATTAGCACCACTGCTGCTATACGCGTAGTCCGGCAGCTAGAGCGAGCTTCTACAGAGAACGAGGCCGAAAATAAGATTTTCTCAAAATGATGTACTGCCTATGTCTACTACGAAACTGCGCGTCTATGGAGCTGTACTTGGTTCCTCTTCTTATTACACAGGATCAAAGAAAAACACATGTAAATGCGATGGGATTCAAACTGAAGTTTTTGGTTGTAGTGAGATTCTCTATGTTTTCTCTTATTAAGTGAAAAGTACATGGACTAAGTAAATAGCCACAATTTTTGTCTGGAATGTCTTCAGGTCATTTCCTATCATGCTCACGTATCCCCGTCTATGAAGCTAGACACTTCTAGATCAGGCAAGCCTCCAAAATTTCGGCTAACACATACATTTTGCTAATTTTATCCCCAATTAACCACATTCTCGCATGCATTCCCGATCAGAAACATGATAATAGCACATACATATGGTAGGAAATTAACCGTAGACATTTCGTGCCAAAAATAGTGACTCTAGACCAGGTAGAACTCGTCAGACACGCAGTTTCATTAGCAGGCACAAGTCTGTGATTCTCATTTTCGGTCTGGTTCCCTGCAGAACCTCGTTGTAGCTGCCCGACTAGCAATCAAGAGAATGACAGCGCTTGATTTTTATTATATTCTGTGCAAGTTGCGCTGAGTTTCGAAAAACTACTTTGATGAAAGATTTATCTTCATTTAGTGAAGATAACGATCGGCATGTGCAGATCAATTGTCAAATAGAAAGTTCAGCTTCAACAGACCAATAGAGATGATGATGACATTTCCTTTCATTTTAATTCACCTGCTGTGAAATATTTGAACTGACCATCTTCGACATGGGCTAGTTCTGTGTACCAGTTACATTCAGTGTTGGATTTGGGGGGAGGGAAAGTGGGGAAGTTCCCCTGCACTGCCTCATCCCCGGCACTGAGGATACACCTTCTTTACCTGAGGGGGAAGAATATTTCCGGTAGATAGGCCTTACATTGCCACAACCAGATTGATTGAGCATCAATTTATTATTCTCGTGAATATGAGCAACATTGACAGATGCAAGCCTCACGAATCTTCATAAACTTAAGTCTAATCATCAGTAATTACCGTCTGTGTTCAGAAAGATAACAAATGAATTCGAGAAACAGAAAATGCTTATTGGAATAATTAAAGGCAATCAAAACATAAAAAAAGTGGAATCCAGAATGCTATCTTGTTTCTTTCAGGGTCTTGTCGACAACACATGGTATTTGATTCATTTTAATGTAATAATTTACAATCCTTCACATAATCACAATCCAATTCAGAATTCTTCACAATCCAGAAAATCAAGGGTTGGGAACATTGCTTACCCCTCACTCTGTGAATATTGATAGAAGCCTGTGCATTCATCATAGGTCTAATTGCAATGAATTACAGAATGATCATGTGAGGAATATTTATGTGGATCCTCACATGCGAGACCTACTATAAATTTCTGATTCACAGGTATCTACGCTCCTTATTTGAAGTATTATTTAAACAATGCGGGTTGCGCCAAATGCATGCATTGGGGAGTCCCTTTCAAGCATCAAATATGCCTACCTCCTTTTTATTCCATTTATGTTTCAACTGTTTACAAAATTATTCGCGAGCGTTATAAGTGCGACGATGAGAGTGGTACTATAAGAATTGATGTCCTCTTCCTTTTGAGCACCACTTTTTCCGGCTTTAAATACCACGTTGACCCAAAATCTTCCAGTCGAAAGCTTCCGCCCTACTGCTATCAAGCGCAAATCCAACACTGTTTATATTTACATACTTCAACATATTTTGAAGTGTGAATTTTGTCCAAACACATTATTATATAGAATAATTGGTCTAGCATTTGGAAAAGATCAAATACCGCATTGTTGCATAAAATCAGTGGAATGAACTCCTGCATGCAAGCCTATCACTTCTATCTAGATGATCCATTCCTCGTAAATGGAAGCTGGGAAATTGAATGTGCCCGATTCCAGACTTTGAGCAGTCACTTAATATTCAACGTATTTTCATGAAATATAATTCAATGTTGTTTTCCTACTATTAGGCAGAGTGAAGACATAAATTCATTTATGTTTTCTGGCCAGGAAAGCTGAAGTATTTGTAAAATTTGACCTAGAGCATGCATTGGCATTGATATATAATTTACTTGCTGGAGCAGTCTTCCAAATAAACGTGAATATGAAATGTCTCGTTCTCTTTGTGAAATGTAACGAGTAAATGATGGACAGTATTTGCAAACATGAAGCTATAATACTGAATAAAATACAGACATAAAAATTATCTGTGTGAATTGCTATAAACACAAGAATTTCATTTCATTCAGCTGCACACAGCACTGATAGTATAGAGCACGACACTCTAACTGAAGCATCACACTGGATTTTTCTTTAGTGGCTACAGATGGGCAGATACTCAATATCTGAAGGAACGCAATAAGCGGTTTGATTTAAATGTTCTTCAGTACATTTCAGTACCATTATGCTGCATATTTTGTTCTTAGCAATGCAGAAAGTATCGAAGATACAAATGCGAACTTTGACGCATGTGTTGACATGGTGATGACCAGAACATGTACTTGACATCCCATGATGAAATTATTTGTGGCCTATATTAGCAATATACGCTCGCATTTAATAAATTCAGACTGTTTCTGTCAATGTATATTGTTTTTATTTCTCGTATGCTGATGAGCAGCTTGCCGGTATGTGCTGGACATTTCATTATAAGATTAGTTGTGGCCCATATTGGCAATGTTGATTAAATTCTGACTGATTCTGTTTATTTATTTATTATGTAATTAATGTTAAATTATATTATATTACATTGCATTTTTTATTCTTTAGTACCTAACAATTTTAAGTAAACATAAGTTTGTATATTTCAATATTTCTGTTTTGTATATTTCCTTTCTTCATATCCATATTTTATGTTTCACAATGTATTCATTATATCACATGCAAAAATTCACTCGATCGTCGGCGCTGCGGTCATTTAGAGCGGACAGCCAACGATCCCCGCTTAAATGGAGTGCTAGCGACCGCGAGTCACGAAGACATTCAACGCTGGTCGTGCTCAAATCCTTACTCCACATGCGAATTTGGTCCTTCTTCACTGCTGAAAAACTGTTATCTGACCATTCTCATTAACTTCGTGAGCTTTTTGACCTTTCTGAGAGACGCCTGCCGACTCCGTCCGCCTACCATGGATTGATCTTGGTTCCAGAACTCGTTTATAGGACTTTTCGTCAATTTTTGCTTTAAACGTGATAGTCAAAGAACATTTTGGTTTTCAAGTTTTTTTGTTTTTGTCTATTTGAATGTCATTTTGTTTATTATCCTAACATTTTGCAACGCATCATTTCAATTAGACAACATCAATGTGTCGTCAACCTCAGTAGTATAGGGTATAGGATTCGGCGCATCGCTTCGCTCAGCACCGAATCCCACACCTAGGTAGATACAAAAAATAAAAAAAATACAAAAATAGGAAACTACCTCTAAAATCACTAATTTACGGACTAAATAGATACAAAATAGGAAAGTACCTCTAAAATCACCAATTCACGGGCTAAAATAGATACAAAATAGGAAAGTACCTTAAAGTATGACCCATGAACAAAAATATTCATTTAAAAATGGAAGATGAAAAAACAAAAGAACCATCGGCCCCCTTATATCCTTCATTATCATATGAAATAAAACCTTCGGTTCCCAATGAAATGGATATAACAAAACACAAAGATAGAGTCAGGTACATGAAAGATAAAGAAGCCCAATTATTACTTAAACTAGAACATTATAATAAATTAAGAAAGAGATGGACCATAGCTAAGAATGTGATGTAACACAATTCCGCTGAAAACCCAAAAGTGATGAAAGGCGAAAACCCGTCAGCTACACTATCAGCCCCTTTATAACCGTTATGTAAAATCAACCATTTTTGCACAAAATTGTTTCTTATTCAACAAAATTGACGCGAAATTACATTATACAATATTTGCACATTTTCAACAGTAATTTACAAAATGTCAAGAAATGTCTCCTCGAAAGGAGACATTTTACTCTGTAATTAAATTTGAAAAGTCTCCTGTCAAGGAGACATTTATATTACTATATAGTGATATAAGTAGTGTATGAATTGACACACTTACAAAATGTCAAGAAATGTCTCCTCGATAGGAGAGATTTTACTCTGTAATTAAATTTGAAAAGTCTCCTATCCAGGAGACATTTGCATTACTATATAATGATATAAGTAGTGTGTATGAATTGACACATTTACAAAATGTCAAGTAATGTCTCCTCGATAGGAGAGATGGTGAGAATGTTACATTTGAGACTATCAGAACTCCATTGGGCTTTCCATTCTTGGGCTTTCCATTCTTGGGACTTCCATTCTTGGGGTTTCCATTCTTGGGGTTTGCATTATTTCTTCAAATGTTTTTCGGCGTCGTCCATTTTTGATGTGCGATGAAATTATACGAAAATTGATTTTAAAGAATGTTGCGGATTCATGAGAATCGGCGATGAACGGATATTGTAAATAAAAGTTATAAAGTCTTCTTAAAAACGCGACATAACTCCGGGAATATCGGAAATAGTCACTAAATGTATTTCCCGCACGTAGAATTTTGAATGCACGTCCCTTCAAGATAGCTAGTTTCAAACTACTGTTCTCATGATGATTTTCGTAGTTTTCAATTCTTTGTAAGAAACCACGTAGCGTCGGCAGATCACAAGATGCAGTTAAAGATGCTTCAAAAGTTTCTATAATTCTCCATTCTTTGTATAAATAATCTTCCTCTTCTTTTGTCTTAATATTCCTCCTTCTGTACTCTTGGAAAACTTCTTCATTAAAATATCCATCCTCATTGCAGATGAATCGTGAAAGACACAGTCACGTAGAACACTCACAGAGAGAATGAAAATTGATAATACGTGGCAGCATCAGTTCCTAATGGCAACCGCTACTGCTTGTGGCAGACAATGGTGTCATGCATAATGCGCAATCAGGTTGCGTTGAGAGAACAATGAAATGGTCGCCAACGTGACAATAGCAACTTAATTATCGCAAGCCTAGCCCACAGCAAAGTCCACCCGCTAGAGGTAACAAAAGCCCTGAGTCATACAGATTGTGCAATTCTTTTGTGTCATTTCTGAAATAGAATTTATCTCATGTAAAATGACTAACCTGATCGAGTTTTTTAAATTATATGGAACGCAAACTACGACAAATTTCGACCTAAAGAAAATTGCTAATCAATTAGGAATAAAGAACTTTCATGTTTTAATGAGAGACGAATTACAATTGATCAAAAATAAGCCAACTGTAAATTTCATAACGAATCTTCACACTTCAGACCAAAACGGCGTACATTGGTCAGCAGGCGTTAAAAATCATCAGCAGAACTATTATTTTGACTCATACGGACTTCCACCTACGAATGAAGTAAGAGAAATACTTGGAAATGGTATTTATAATACATTTCAAATTCAAAAACCAGGAACTACCTATTGTGGTCAATTATGTTTATACGTTTTGTACAAATTACAAAAAGGAGTACCATTTCTAGATATAATGTTAGAGTTAAACGATAAAGGTCAAAGCTCGGTTTTCTGTAATTCGTTTTCATAGAATCTACCTTTGATATCCTCATTATCTAAATCTTTAATTTCATAAGTAATCGGATGAGTTTGATTTATTTTAGAAACTTCAAATATCTCTTTCGTCCAGTATCCGACGAAGCCCTTTTCAAATTTGTTCTTATATTTAAATATTCGTACCCTATCCCCAATTTTAAATTTCGGCTTACGTTTCTGTAAATTCGGATTACTCTCATTCGAATAATTATTTTCGAATATTTTCTTTCGTATTAAATCAGGGTCGTCAGAAGCATTCTTTGGAGTTTCTTCAATACCTGAATGAATCTTATTGTTATACTCTTCTACAACTCCTGGTAATATCTTCAACCATTTCTGATTTCCTTGCTCAGTAAATTTCTTAAAGATCTTACTTTTTAGCGTTCTATTAAAGCGCTCTATTACTACAGCCTTTCCTGCATTTTCTGTGGAATAAACAGTTTCAAATAGTGGCTTTACATTTCGGTTATAAAATTCCGACCCTTTATCAACGAATAGCTTTTTTGGCTTTCTATTACTTTCTTTAAAGATTTCTTCAAACGCATATTTAACTGACAGACCACTTTTGTTTTTTAAAGGCTTTACCCAAGCGTATCGTGTATATAAATCTATAACGGTCAATGCGTACTTAAACCCTCTTTCATTAGGCATATTTATTAGATCAGCACTCCAAATATCATCTTTATTAAATACTTTTACCTTCAATAGATATTTCGGCTTTCTGTATTCCTTGTGAATTTCGGACGCGTAGGTTCGAGCGTTGCTCTCAGACAGCTTTGCTGTCGTTTCATTCAACGAAGTTGACGGAACTAAAGTTTTATCTATCCCCTGGCCAAAAAGCATTTTTGCTTGTAAAGCTTTCTTAACAAACATTCTTTCAATTTTTTCTCTAAATGTAGGATTTTGAATACTATCTAATTCTTGTATCATTTTCTTATCTGCTTCATGTCGAGAACTTAGGTCATGATTTCGATAAGCTAAATCATGTTTATAAGCGGCGGCGTCTACTCTATTTATTGGTTTACTATTTTCTCTAGGTGTGTTATCATCGTTTAATCTTAAATCTAATCTTGTGCCGGGACCAGTAAAATTATGCCCAGGTAAATGTTTCTCCTTCGAATATTTACTCCAAATAAAGCCAGGAAAGTTTTCTAATGCTTTTTGTATATCACCACCGAAGTGGTGTGGAACTTTGTTCTTGTCACCTTTTAAGAGATAATCCATTAGATCTAGATTTGAAATCCTTAAGTTATTCAAATTCATTTTTAAAGATTAAATCTTATCGCACCATACTAGGATTTAGATATATGCCAGATCCGTCTTTTGTTTCTTTTATTTGAATCAAATCATCAATATTGTGTAGGACATTTTTAAGAACTCGTTTCCCTTCATTAGCTAAATTTAATTTACTAATAAAATTATCTACTATTCCCTCACCTCTAGCAGCTTTCTCTAACTCCCTATTATGACGTTTTTGCTCTTCTAATGCTGCCTTCTCTGCTTTATTTTTATTTACTGCCTGGACAATACCAGCTGTCCCACCTGCAACACTTCCTGCTGCTGCTATACCACCTATGATTAGCGGAATTAATGGGAGAATTCCACCATTCTTTTCTTCTTGTAATTTGATATTCTCTATCATTGGTTTACTTATGTAATACTTCTTTTTGTTAATCGTAATAGCTTTAGGGGTATTTTTGTCAATGATGTTACGTAGTTTTAATTCAACCGTTTTATTATTCACTTGCGCCATTTTTTAATAAAAAATTTATAGTCTTGGGTTTTTCTAACCAATCGGAGCGAAGCTCCTCTGGCTTTAGCCTATTGACGAAGTCTTGGGTTTTACTAACCGATCGGAGCGAAGCTCCTCTGGCTTTAGCCGATCCTAACCATCTTTCCATTAAGAATTTCAATAGAATATTCGGCGTCTTCTAGCAATAAACCATAAGCCATCAATGATGTTGTGGAATTTGCCTTTTCAATATTAATTGTCACATCACAACCGGTCTTGATAATATCTTCAGATTGTGCACTTAAATCAAAACAGAAAACAGGATATATATTCTTCCAATCTACAGGATTTAATTGTGCTTCAACTCCAAATTCTCGGCACAAATTTCTATAAGCGTCATATCCTTCCATGAATTGATTATTTGCGTTATCAAATCTCAATGGATCAATAGGATAACGTGTTTGATTTAATGAAATTTGTAAACTTCGAATTGAATTAATATGGAAAAGATTATTGTTCTTATCAAAACTAGGCGTTTCATTCTTTTGAAAAGTGAGTAAAAAATATCTTGGTGTATTTGATGTCCTTGTGAAATGCCAGTTAAATCTTTGTTCAGTAAACGTGACAGAGCTCGCGGTACGCTTCATAAAACTTACTGGAATTGGTTTGCCCGTATTTAATCGTTTCGTAATAGTTGTTTCAACCTCTAAACTAGGAGTAATGTGCTTAATCCACCATTCAAGTCTATCAATTTTTAGGTATGCTTTCTTCCCAGCCTTTCCATAAAATATTGATTCATTATTTACAGTGCGATGAACTATGAGTTTGAATTTCAAGTGACATGATATTTTATTGTAATCTAAATACCCGAATAATGGAGACAATGACCAATCAACAGTTTGTTTACTTTTATTATTAAAATTACGTCTTTCTTTATATGCATCATTATTTGTTTTATTTAAATGCTTTGCAATATTTTCTACATCTTTCGCAATTCCTGCTGCATCTGTTCCAGCGTGAGTTAAATCATCAACAATTATACCATCATTAGTATCAGGAAACCAACCTTCGATTTCATGCATTTTAGTATTTTCACCTATTGTTACAAATCGAAGCATTGAATCAATAATGCCAGGTGAATCACTTATGGTTTCTATATTTTGTGTTGCAACATCTAAACGCATTTGTGTGAATAATCTTGGGAAGAAATTGTTTTCTAATGTAATATTATCCGTAGCCGGTAATGGTGTTGTAAAATCAGCATCAGAATAAAGAGAATATTCACAGTGTAAAAATGAATCGGGTAAATATAAATAACTTTGTTGATTGTCAACTTCAAAAATTAAATCGCCTCCTGTATTCACTCTACCTGAAGAACCGGGGTTCATAGCAATTCTTATATAGTCATTCTTTTTTTGATTGTAACTAATGAACGGGGGATCATCTAATCTAAATTTGCTTTCAATCAGAGTTGCCATTATATTTTTTTATTAGAAAAAATCAGTTTGATACTCGGCTAAAGCCTCTGAACAAGGTTCTACTAGAATTTTGCTAGACCATTTCCCCTCATTTCTTCAATTGTTTTTTCATCATGTTTACTTTCCATCTTCGCTAATTTAGCAATTTTGTTTTTTGTTTCCTCTGAGAGCTTTTTGTCTTTTTGCATTTCTTTTGCGTCATTTCTAAGTTTGCGAATAGCTTCTAGTTGCTTTAATTCGTTTTGTGACTTAACAGCATTCGATATTGCACTAGCTGTACTACCTATAGCAGCTGCTCCTTTAGCAGCAGATGAAATCAAATCTTTATTATTTTTAATCAAGTTAACGATACTTCCGATACCAGAAAAGATGCCAGCTCCTTCTGTTTGGACGGCGCCTGCAGTGCCTAGGAACTTTGTTCCAACAGTTTCTACACTATCATAATGGTACACAGGATTCATACGTGGTTCATGAGCAATTTTATTATTTGAAGCAAAATGCTTAAGATTGTGTTTATAAATTATAGGCATTTTTTTTAAGCTTAAATTTGACTTTTGGGCCGATCGGCTAAAGCCTCTGAACAAGGTTCTATAGGTTAGTAACCTGAGGACCTTTGGTCTGATCGGCTAAAGCCTCTGAACACGGTTCGATTAAGATTTACGTTTGTGTATGGACAACAACTTCGCGGTAACTTTATTAATTGCCTGTTGCACTTTATCTATTGCGTCAAGCAGCGTGTGATGTACTTTAATTTCTTTTTCATTTACTTCTATTTTTTTCTCACTTTTCTTTACTTCTGTTTTAAGAGCGGCCAATTGATTATCGAAATTCGTTTTAAGGGTCTTCAAGTCACTAATCTTTTGTTTAAGTCCTTTAACTTCATTTATCATTCTGTTCATTTGCTTTACTTGTTGTGTGATGCGGCTACTTAATTCATCAACACTTTTTTGGAATGTGGATTGCAGCTGTTGTAAGTGTTGTAATAATTTTCGATTCTTTTCGCTTACTTTTTCTAACTCTTCTTTCAGTTGTTTATTTTGATTTGTATTCTTTGCGATGGCAGACTTTAAATTTAGTGATAACAGGATCACAAGTTTTGAATGTTCTGTTATTTTTTTATGAAGTTTTACTATATCTGCTTCTATATTTCCATGTTTGCTACTTAGGTCTGTTAGCTTTTCTTGCAGTCTTTCATCATTCTGCTTTAGAAGCTTGGTTTCTTTCATTAGAGGAGACAGCAGTGACACAATTCTATCGAACTGTTTATCAACATATTCTTTATTTGCTAACTCAGTACTTTGTTGTGGAAGAATAGAAAGATGTAACGGACCTGTTAAAATGTCTCCAGTTTTCATGATATAGTTGTCTAGTTCTATTTCTGATTCTTGATTATTCGGTGTGTAAGCACACCCGCCAACATTTGTTAACATCATTTTTTTTTATTTAAAAATATGTTAACCAACAATTCATCATTAAATAGTCATATGAGAACATGTAGTGATTGTGGAAAAAGTGTAACATCTAAGAACTTTATGCGACACCAAAAAACATGTCAATCACCATCACAACCAAAAGTAAAAGATAGACAATGTTCGAATTGTAATAAGTTTTTTACTAGTCAAGGTTTCTTGAATCATTCTAATTCATGTGCTATTAGTACACGAAAATGCACTAATTGTCAAATAGTTAAGCTCAAAACAGAGTTTTATGATAGTAAATACCGGTGTAAAGAATGTTTAAAAACACAAGTGAGATGTAACAAGTGCAATAAAGTTCTGTTGGAGAGAAACTTCTCACGTCATGCAGCAATTTGTGTAATTTGATTAATTTTATATCCGTAGTAGTCCGATGCTCAGTTGAGCCTCCGTAATAGTCCGGTGCTCTTTTGAGTGTTTTACCTTCATTTGAGCCCCGGACTCAATAGTCCGTACTAGTCCGGAAGTCCTACAGAGGTTAAACACTCAAGTGAGTACCGGACTATTACAGTTGCTCAACTGAGTGTCGGACTAGTTGAGAGAGTTTTAGACAAATTTTCATATAAAAAATTAAAAAAAATGAATTATGAAAAATTGTATTCCGAAATTCCCAATCGACCTCCCACGATCATCAAACAACGTGAACAAAATAATGATTCGCAATCTTTATTTTCAGAAAATTCAGATCTAGGAAGACTCTTTACGTTTCTGAAATTTCATTGTTTGAAAATTATTGTTATATGTATTCTTATCTATCTTATTTATTGTTTCATAAACTGGTTAGGGTTCTTACAAACAGCAGAACAAACGAAAATTACATTTTATAAAAATCAAACCAAAAACTTTAAAGGTTGGAGAGAAGTTAGGCATAACGACGAGAAACCTAAAGGACGCACTGAACAAGAGAACTTACATTTTATAATATATGGCAAAACAGCAAGTGGAAAGACTACGTTTCTTAGAAAGTATATAAAACAACATTATCCTAACGAAGCTAATGTACATGTGTTTTGTCTGCAGAGAGATGAATGGCAAGGATATTCAAATGTTTACGGTGAAAAAGATTTATGTGTGTTAGAAGATATGAGTACTTTTGCTGGGACATACGAGCAAAAGTCTTTACTAGTGTTAGATGATGTAGCTAGTTTAGTGAAGCAAAAGAACATATCAGAAATATTTACAAAAGGTCGTCACCATCATATACAAATTGTAGTATTAGCTCATAAAGCCTGTGACGTGGATAATAAGATTAGAGAAAATGTGGAAACCTTTTATACAACTACTCAAAATAATGTAGCATTCTTTGAGGATATCAAGAAAAATTATAGACTAACTTTACCCTTAGCTAAATATGTACATGTTAAGTACGGTATAATACGGGTTGATACTATTTTGAATCAAATGCAAGTGTATGATAGCGATCTAAATATACTATTGGATACTGAGCATGATTTTTATAGTAATGCAACAGATTTTGACATTAGTCTCTACGCAAGTGCTAAGAACTTATCGCCACATAATATAGAAGAAATAACAATTTTTCTAGAAAACGAATCACTTGAGCCACTAACAATCATACCCGAAACATTTTATTTCTATTTCGATCATTATTTGAATAATATGTTAAAAATTAAAACCCCTGAACGATTAGAGAATAGAGATGCACTAGACGTTATTAGAACAGGCATTAATGATTTCCGTGATGTACTAAAAAATGTACACCCTCTAGTCAGTGATGCTAAAAGTACATTGAGTGACATAAAACCAATATTAAATGAGTTTAATAATATGTAATTTTTTTTTTAAAAAAAATATGCCTAAACATAATGACTATAGTCAGTATATCATCAAACACGTGCCAGTGTTAACAGATTATCATCATCCTATAAATCCTATAAATTCCAAGAAAGAAGTTAAATTTCATTACCATCATAAATACATAGAGTTCGTTAAGGACTACAAAATAAAACACGGTTTAAAACCACATATGAAAAATGGATACTTACCACCGTGTCTACGAAGTTTCAGAGTATTCTTAGCGTATAATAATTTATGGTGGTTGGTTAAGAAAGAACATTTAACAGCTTACGATCTAGAGTCATTAAATGAATTAAATATTCCTGTGTATATGTAAAACGGAACCGAGGTTCTATGTGTAAAACATAAATTTTTTTTATAAAAAAGTAAAACATAAATTTTTATTTAAAAAAAGGTAAAATGGAAGAAGGTAACCTATATTGTACCCTGTGCAACAAACAGTTACAGACGCCTAGAGGTTATAAATCTCATTTAAATAGTCGTATGCATTTACAGAATGTAGAACGACATGATACAAGTAATATAACGAGAATGAATGAATATATAAACTATCTAAAAACATTACCTACTGATATAGAAGTTAAAAGAGTATTTGATGATTATTCGTATTCAGAATATAAAAAAGTTTTTAGTGTAATAGATGAACCTGAAGTAGATGTAAGGTTTTTATTTAATGATGAACATGATGTGTATGATGAAACTGCAGAAAACCGATGAAACCTTTTATGATATTCTATATAACTTTTATAACATATTTAGAAAATCTTTCAAATGTTATATGAATGTAGAAGTACGATACACAAAGACTGGGCCTGATGGAAATATTGAAGAAATAATACAAGGTCATTTCAGTAAAACACAAGAAATTCATAACGTAGAGGATATAGAACCTATATTTGAAATAATGATTATTAAATTAAAAGATGCTATACTTGAAGCTCAATTGCGTGAATCTGGTTGGAAGCTTGTTAAAGTAATATCTAAGAAATTAGTAATTAATAAATATAAAAATAATACTGGAGGTAGTTACATACCCCTACCTTTCAGTTCACCACAAATAATTAACATTCAAAATGATGATCAGTATTGTTTTCTGTGGAGTGTTATAGCACATTTACATCCTGCACAATATCACAAAGAAAGAATAAGTCATTATAATAAAGAAGAATACTTATATGAATTTGATCTGTCTGATGGATTAGACGAATTTCCATATGATTATAATAAGCTAACAAAGTTTCATAAAAAGAACAAAGATTTAATAGAAGTAAATGTGTTCGAACTTAATATAAAATACATTTCTGTTGGGAATATTACTCCCTTATATACTGGTAATGTTACAATTAATGACACTGTCTATGCAAACGTAAAAGAATTTTACTTAAGTAACAAAAGATTATGTCAAACAGAAATACAATATAATGAACGCGGTAATTATATACACCATAATATTATTTATCAAGACGTTGTAAT
Source organism: Prostheceraeus crozeri (assembly GCA_907163375.1). NCBI lineage: Eukaryota > Metazoa > Platyhelminthes > Polycladida > Euryleptidae > Prostheceraeus > Prostheceraeus crozeri. The sequence continues at coordinate 59,250 of CAJQUW010010312.1, forward strand.
ATGTACTGAAAAATATGAAATTAAAAAGACATTAACGCCCATAATGATTAATCATAATAATTATAAAGGACGTCCTGTTACTTCTGGAGACCAACAGCAGCTACAGATGTTACAGCAGCAATATCAACAACAGTTACAGATGTTACAACAACAGTCACAGATGTTACAACAACAGTATCAACAGCAGTTACAGCAACAATATCAACAGCAGTTACAACATTTAATACAACCGGCACAAGCAAATATACTATATTATCAAGGTCATTACATATTATGTAAAGATGTTTCTATTTTTACAAAAACTTCCGATCATACTAATTTCCCTTGTCTCCAATGTATGACGAGCTTTAGAACCAAGCAAGCATTAAATAATCACTTGGTAAATTGTCAACAAAATGAAGCAGTCAGAAATACGTTTCCAAAAGAAGATTATTTAGAATACAACAAATGGCACTATAAGAACAAAGTACCATTTGTAATATATTGTGATTTTGAAGCATATAATGTTAAAATTACAGACAAATGTAACAATAATTTATTTGAACAAAAACCATTATGTTGGGGAATGTACATTCATTCAAATTATCCCAATTTGTTTCAATCAGAATATTACCAGTACTATGGCGAGGATAGTGCTATAAAGTTTGTTAACACAATAGAAGAATTGCAGGAACGTTTTTCACAATTGCTTAAAACAAATAAACCAATGCTTCCATTAACGTCTGAACAATTAGTACAATTTAATAATGAAAAGAATTGTTATTACTGTGGTAAAGAATTAGTCACTGATAAGCGAAGCGACGGCTCTGCCGACAAAGTAAAAGATCATGATCATCTAAATGGTTTATATAGAGGTGCAGCACATAATTCTTGTAATCTTAATGCAAATAAATTTAGATATAACTTTGTTCCTTTATATTTCTATAATGGTTCTAAGTATGATTTCCATCTAATAATAAAAGAGTTATTCTCTTCGAAAATATTACAGCAATTAAGAACGAACATACTGTGTAAAACAGAAGAAGAATACTTCTCAATGCAATTTGGTTGTATTAGAATATTAGATGCATTTAGATTTTTTACTCCTTATTCATTGGAAGCCATGGGTAAAACATTAAAACCTGAACAATGTAAAGTATTAAATAAGTATAACTTGAGTCCTCTTAAAGGCATATTTCCATATGAATATTTAACTGGAGACATAAACAGGATAAATGAAATAATGGAAGAACAACAACTTCCACGACGTAACAAATTTAAAACAACATTGAAACAATCTGAACTATCAGAAGAAGATTATGCAGAAGCACAGAAGAATTGGGCAGAACTCAATTGCATCACTATGTACGATTACACAATGAAGTATCTTCAGATAGATGTGTTAATACTAGCTGATCTATTTGAAAACTTTCGTGATATGTGTATCGAATATTATGGAATAGATCCATGTTATTGTTATTCGACACCAGGTTTAACATGGTTAGCAGGACTTAAACATACTGGTGTTCAAGCCGATGGCTCTAGGACAAAGTCCGTTAAACTTAAACATTATAAAGAAAATACATATGATAAATTGCTATTTTTTGAATCTGGAATTAGAGGCGGAGTTTCATCAGTTTTAGGTAATAGATATGTTAAATGTTACAATAAGAAAGTGAATCCTGATACTTATGGAATAATGAAACCTTTGTCACCAGAGGAGAAAGAAAAGATATTAGAAATTTTTCGAACGAAACGAGAAGGAGTAGAACGTGAAAATGCAATTGATGAGTTTATGAGAGAGAACTATTTGTTATATTATGATTTTAATAGTTTATATTCTTCTTGTATGATACAAGAATTGCCTACAGGTGAGATGGAGTGGTGTGACAAATTAGTTTATGAACGTACTGTTGAAGATGGATATGGATATGTGTATGAAGTTGACTTAAAGTACCCTGATGTACTAAAAGATACGACAAAGTATTTCCCGTTCTGTCCTGAAAATAAAATACCTAATATGGATGACTTTACAGATTATCAAAAGACCATAATCCCTCCAAAGTACAGGCCAACCAAGAAACTCATGTTAACTCAAAGTGATAAAGAAAAATATGTTATTGAAGGAAGGATGTTAGATTGGTATTTAGATCATGGAATGATTCTCACTAAAATTCACCGAAAATTAGTATATAAGAAATCTAAGTGGTTAAAAAATTATATAGAATTTAATATAGAGAAACGTAAAATAGCTAAGAGAAATAAAGATGACTTTGGTAACGTATTTTTTAAATTAATGAATAACGCATTTTATGGAAAGACTTTAGAGAATGTACGTAACAGACAAAACATAGAAATAGTTTATAATAAAGATCGTTTCCAAAATTTAACTAGGAAACCAACATATAAAAGAACTACTAGATTCAGTGATGAACTTTGTGCTGTTCATCTAAGAAGAAGCATTGTGAAACATGATAAGTTTAATTTTATAGGATTCACTATATTAGAACTAGCTAAACTATTTATGTACAATTTTATATATGATCATTTAGCACCTGCTTATGGTGAAAACTATAAACTTCACTTCAGCGATACGGATTCTGTTTTCTTAGAATTAACAATACCATTTAATTCTTCACTTGATAAAGAAATAGATAAAATAAAAGATATCATTCATCCTTCTGATTTATGTAAAGTGAAAGATGAACTAGAAGGAAATGAGGAGTACATAACAGAAGCTGTATTTCTTAAATCTAAATGTTATTGTTATACAACTAGTAATATTAGGTCATCGGAGATGTCTTCCAGGGCTTTGCCTGTTAAAACACATAAAACATTAAAAGGAATTTCAAAGGCATCACTAGCTAACCAAATAACATTTCAAGATTATAAGAATGCATTATTTAATAATGAAATAAAAACAGCATGTAATTATAGACTTAATTCAAGGAAACATAAAATGTATTTAAAAGAGGAACATAAATTGGCATTAGATCCATTTGATGATAAAAGAAAGATTTTGCCTGATGGAATTACTACTTTACCTTTTTAATTTCTTTAACATCTAGTCGGGGCAAAGCCCTTCGAGGCGAAGCCTAGTCAGCGAACAAATGTTCTATAGTCTTTCAGTCGGGGCAAAGCCCCTCGAGGCGAAGCCTAGTCAGAGAACAATTGTTCGATAACTCTATCATGTACTTTTTTATCAATATTGACTGTGATAAAACCATAGTCGTTTGCCCAAGCATTGTTACACGATTGTTTAAATTCATCTTTATCTCTTATACATAAGTCTCTTAACAAATCACTTAGGTTTCTTTGGTTGATTTCGAAAAGCATAAAAATATTAGCATTCTTTCTAATAACACTTCCATCTAATGAATACATACTTTGTGTTAAATAAAAAACACTACAGTTATTATGTCTGCCTCTTGTAAAATAATTTCTCTGTACTGCCTGATTTCTGTCATTAACACAATCATCAAACACCACACAATGTTTTTTCGTTTTATTTAGTTTACTAGGATCTTGCATATTGCCACTATCATCTATTAATTGTATCGTTATGTGTTTATTTTTATTGGGTTCTACTAGTTGTTTATTTTTCGCTGCTTCTTCACACCAGGAACTTATTTCTTCTTCATACTCCGATTTTTCATATTCTTCAAACAGTGAAGCTATAGTTGATTTTGTAAGATTATTTTCAAAACCATGTTTCAAAAATTGATAAATAGGTTGTTCTGCTGTTGTTGTATAAATGATAAGATTGTTATAATCCAAAAATTTGGGTGTCGTGAGAATTTTAAATAATAGATATGTTTTTCCACAACCTGATCTTCCACAAATAACTGATAAAACTTTATTTGACAAGTTATGATGATGATTGAATTTCACTTTCTTGTTTAGTGGATATTTTTCACAACTGTTTTCACTCATTTTTTAAGTCAATATTTTTTAATCATACCTCCCGAACCAAAAGATCTATCATAATTTCTTCGCCTCCAAAATTTATTTCCTTTCCTTTCTCATCTGTTATTCTAATTGTAATTGAATTAATTGTTTTTCTTGTAACAGGGAAATATATTAATGATTTTGGGATTACATTCAAACTGTAACCAATCGGAACTGTAAATGCTGGATAACTGAAGATATTATTTGACAGCTTTCCATTAACATAACCACCTTCTATAATATCACATTGAACGTTGATTGAATTTATTTCAGTTACTTTAGGTATATTTTCACTTATATGAAAACCTTGTGTATAGAGTTTCTTTTTAAATCCTAATAGTCTTGATAAAGATTTGTCAATATTAAAATCAACTTGATGATCTTCATCTAAAGTAAGAGAAAATTTATTTACTGCTGGTTCAACTGCGAAATGTAATTGTTTCTTGTCTTTAAATTGAATGCCTAAATGTCTTTTTATTTCATTGGAAATCGATTCAACTTCATAAGATCCAGGAAGAAAAGTTAATTCTTTCCAAGTTTTACCTTGATCATTAGAATATTTAAATCGGTCATTTACATCTTTGATAATATTTTGTATAGTGTTAAATGTTGAAAAACTAGTTAGTGCTACTTCATAATGTTTGTCTTGTTCTAAGTGAATAATAGGATCTAAATGACAGGTATGGGATGAAGTAGTTGTTATAAATTTTAATGTCGTACTAAATTTTGATGAGGTTAAAATCTCAGTTAAATTTTCTAAATGCTTATTAATTTTTTCTAGTTCTGCCGAAGACATTTTTTAACTAAATTTATGTCCTTTTAGTGCTGCTAAGTAAAATGATATCATTAGAGAAGTGTTTGTACTCTTGTTCAGTTATAGCTCTGTTTTGGAATAGTTTATCTAAGATTGCATGCATTTCGTTAAAAACGGAATTATGTCCTTCTTTTGCTGCAGCTAATAAAATATTATATCTTTCTACTAATTCTTGTGGGTTGTCTGATAAAAATACAGCAGGTGTTGAATAACCAGTTGCTGTTGGAACACTGGTTGATGTTGATAATAAGTGTTCTAATTGTTTATAACGCTTAAGATGTTTCCCACTTCCAACCTTATCTAGCATAGTTTTGTATTTCAGTAGATCATCAGGGTGATAGGTATCTAACTTCGCTCCTCTTAATAAATCCACGAAATTTCTGTCTAAACTGAAAGCTGTTTTGTCTGGTGCAAAAATTAAACTTTCTTTAGGATTTATAGATAATTCTTTTCCACCTAAGGAAAATCTAAGAGATGGCTTTCCATCTATAAATGAAGTAGAATGTTCAAAGAGCATAGATTTGGGTAATTTCTTGTCTATGTTTGCTTCTAACAAACCATAATCATCTATGATGGTTTTCGGCACTGAATCCGCTATATCAATTTGTTTATCATGAACTACAAGTTCTTTCTTAATATCAGATTTAATTTGGTCAACTAATTGGATTTTGTCTTTCATCTCAGATTGAACACCAGCTTGTAGCATTCGATATTGTCTATGTTTTTTCTTCATAATATTTTTCTGTTTTATTAATTCTTCTAGTTGTTTTATTTTTGCCTCATTTGTGTTCATTATTTTATAAGATAATATTTGAATTTTGTGGTAGCATTGGTACACAGCAAAAACATTTTACTGAACAACTTATTTTTGTTCTATGGAACTTTGTTCTAACGTTTTTAATAAAGTTCTTATTTCTTCTAAAAAAGCTTCATTGTTTACTTTGTCTTGAGGTTTAACAGGAATTTTAGTTGCTTCTCTAGCTATTTGATCAAATTTTTCAATCTCATCTAACGTAATAACATTGTCATCACACACTCTCTGGAAGTAATAATGTAGTTTATCATATACTTCTTTGACATGTGTATGTTTCTTAGTTAAGGATTTTCGTTTCTTAGTCATTAAAGATTTATCTATCACTGTTGCAAGTGACGTTGTGAAGACACCTGTGCCTGTTAAAACTGTAGCGACAACAGGAATTGTAAGAACGCCAGACGAAATGACAATAGTGAGAGCGCCTAAAGAAATTGTTAAACATATACCAACGCCTTGTGTCACATTCTTAGCTATGGTCCATCTCTTTCTTAATTTATTATAATGTTCTAGTTTAAGTAATAATTGGGCTTCCTTATCTTTCATGTACCTGACTCTATCTTTGTGTTTTGTTATATCCATTTCATTGGGAACCGAAGGTTTTATTTCATATGATAATGAAGGATATAAGGGGGCCGATGGTTCTTTTGTTTTTTCATCTTCCATTTTTAAATGAATATTTTTGTTCATGGGTCATACTTTAAGGTACTTTCCTATTTTGTATCTATTTTAGCCCGTGAATTGGTGATTTTAGAGGTACTTTCCTATTTTGTATCTATTTAGTCCGTAAATTAGTGATTTTAGAGGTAGTTTCCTATTTTTGTATTTTTTTTATTTTTTGTATCTACCTAGGTGTGGGATTCGGTGCTGAGCGAAGCGATGCGCCGAATCCTATACCCTATACTACTAACCTCAAAGTCTGCTTTGATGTTTGAAATAAAGCATGTCGATAGCATTTTACTCGTAAATTCAATTAGTTGCATGTTTAGATCATAAAACTTATATTTGCTGACAGCTGCTATATTTCTTGAACCTTCGCATTTGTCTTTCTAGTAAATCCCTTCTACTCCCGCGTTGCTAGACAAGTCTACCTCATACTCATCATTATTAATGAGATCTGAAATGTAGTTTAAATGCATTCACTTTTTATAAGTATGCTTGAAAACACGGCTTCACAACCGTGCTGAAAACAGAGTATAAAACTCATGTTCAGAAGCGCGGCTTTAAAAACATTTTTGTAGCAATGTACAAAGCACCAGTTTAAAACCATGTTCAAAAATCTGATCTTATATGCAGTTTTAAAACATTGCTTTAAATAAGACATTTTTTGCTTAAACTGATAGTTTTGCCCACTTCACAATACAGACATGTTCAGTTGATATTAGGAACCTGATCTTATTTAGCCAAATACAACATGAATCGAACATGCCTTATTTAACGGGTATATTAGGTAGCCTACTGAGTGTTATTGCTCAACTGTACAATTAGTGAATGCTAGGTTTATCTGACACCGAAAAGACACGCATGAAAGCCGGGAAAATGTTAACAACACAATATTTATTAGCTTGCATAACTAAAAATTTTACATCGACTGTCATTACTTGGAAATCTCTAGAGAAAGTAAAAAATGTGTTTTTACTTTTTTCTGACCAAAAGACATGTTTTTAAAGAATGTATTTTTTAAATCTAGTTTTGGCTCGTGTTGTTTTCTCTTACTGCTCCTGCAACATTGTCGAAGGCGTCTACAGAATGTGAATTGCACGCCACTATTATCATCATTTTGATAAATAAATATTATGATTTAATAGTATAACTTTCTGCTAAAACTTTTGATTATCAATCTTCAACCCACTTTTTTATTCAGGATAGTCAATATACATGGGTATCTTCTTATTCAAATTAAATGCATCGTTGACTAGGTCCCATATAGTAATGAAAAAGTTGGACTGTCGCTTTATTCCTGGAACAGGCTAGCATGAATAAGCAACAAATATATTTCATAAAATCTTCACTTCAAGTTTTCCTCAACAAAATCAAAGGTATTTTTGACTTTTTTAAAAAATGATTTTATCTTATACATTAGCAATCACTGGTTCATCATTGAAGCTGCCGATTATCGAAAACAACGTCTAGTGACATGGCCAATTAAATTTCAGTTCCAGCATTCAACAGGTGACCCTTGCTCCAGCAAGTTTACGAGTATGACTTTTAATATATTTAGCACTATGTCAATATGCATATTTTCACGACCAGTAACTCGTCAATGGATTCACATTTTTCTTTGGCTCCTTTTAAAATGTGAGGCACATTCGAAGCTTTCAAAAACTATCTGCTGTTTATTGATGCGTTACACGTTTAGAGTAAAATCGGACACAAATTCTGGAACCCACCTAGTATACAATGGTTGCGGAATTCTTGGCAACATGATATATTTCACACACATCTGATTAGTAATTTTCATGAAGTTCATCTTGAAATGTTTTAAATGTATCATTTTAAGTTATTGAATGTCCAAACGTAAAATAAGATCGGTCGTCTTCTGATGCAGCAAGCGATAGGCAAGTCGAGGATGGCCGATTCAACATACTATCCACCGCATTCCACATGTTCTTCATCGGTTGCAGATGGTGCGATAAGCAAGAGGATAAAGAGATCAAGCCACAATTTGCAACAGAATGAGCTGGCAAGCATCAAGGGCGACTCGATCGATGCGCTTGTCTGATGAAGCCCAAGCATGTACTTGTGCCTGATCACAAACAAGTAGACGATAGTTCACGAATTCATTTTTGTTGGAATAAACAAAAAGAATGCTGAAAAGTTCGAAAAAGTGCGTCGTCGAGCCCACAGAATCATACGTGGCACATACGTGAATCATACGTCAGGAGACAGACTTCTGCTTTACAAATTTTCAATGAAATTTCAAGCAATGAAAATCTCTTTAACGACATGGTGCCAAAGCAAGTGTTACGTTCAGGTCTTTTTGAGGTTCCTTACTCACGTACTCTATGAAGACAATCTTCTTTTATTTGTACTTGCATTCGACTACTAAATGACCTGTCTTATAATTGAGTATTTACTTTGGTTTGATACTTTGCCTTCATTTGTGAATTTTTTTATTATGTTTTTACAATACCGCAATTTGTGATTTCCATTTCATAATAAAGACATTTTACTACTACTGCTACTACTACTACTACCTTCTCTGATGTCATCGTGAAAGCCTGATCAAGGCGAAATATTTGGCAAATTCACAAATATTACTTCGATTTTTTGCAAGTTATTTTTTGTTTTGATTCCGCCGTCTGGGAAGCAGAGAGAGTGGCATGCGTTCTCAACGCCATTCATCATCAATTACTACTACTACTACTACTACGTTCAAATGCACAATGAATTTTATGAAAGGCCATATATTAATTTACATAGCACCATCAGACAAATAGAAACTAAAGTCCTACAGTGGTCTATGGAACATACCCTTGTGGATAAGCGGAACAAGGGTCATCAAGGTGAGCGATCGTGCTCTCAGAGAGCATACTCCAAAAATGATGTCTTGAGCGTTTAGTCGTAGTGCCATCTCAAGCGAATGGTTAGCAAGTAGAAATGCATTGAAAAATGACTACCCACGGGTAGCTGCAGTAGAATTGTCTGGTCATGAATAAAGTAAAACATTTTCTCGGCGATGTCGTCATTATCACATAGATTACATATTTTACTTTCTGCGTTCCCGGCTTATTAGACATTCTCTTGTTCTAGCAAGTCTAACTGCAAGCTGATGGTTCCCAACTCGATATTCAGCATTTGAATTCTATTTCCACGTGTGCTTCAATTGAGATACTTATGATTGACGACAAACGTCTTAATAGTTATTAATTATCTTAACTATCCGATTTCTTTGGATTGCGTGAGTACCTTCTTTAAGAGAAAGTTCGCTTGAAGCATGAAACTAAAGTTGTTGTTTTCGAAATTTTTCAAATCAATTAATATGCGAATTTCGCAAGCGATACTTAATCATTTTCTTGCAAAACGCGGCCGCCCTGACAACGTCTCAATGCATGATATACATGTATGTAGCAATAAACTGCATCAATAATTTCTCTATTGCAATTGACTATTGACACATCATTTTTTGAACCATGGCAGTTATCTCTGCTGATTCGTAAATATTCAACATCTTCTACATGTAGGTGCACGAATTTAATTAGAAGAGCATAATTTTTGTGAGCTGACTATAATTGCCAACAATTTATTTTCGTCCATCCGATAGAAAAGAATTAATATTGACATGCTAGTGACATGCACGAAGTCCAGATGTTAAAAGAAAGCTCAATTGTCGCTGTTGATTTCCTGCAGCTCAGCAAAATAAATAATTTCGTGTTCTCTTATCACACATTTGAAATCAAATATTAACGAGGACTAAATGACAAATTAACTTTTTTTTGAATATATTTTTTTCTAGCTCAATAGAGATATTTCTGGATGATAAAATGCATTCTGACAATCCCACAACTTTCTTGGCTTCGTTAGCATATGTATCAGTAGTTTAAAGCATTTCACATGCATATTTACTACCAAAGTTCATCATACATTCATCAAACTATTATTGGAAGGCATCAGTCGAAATCTTAAAGTTCACAAAATACTGACCAAAGTGATAGTCACATTATGTAATCAATCAACCTCAGTTCATTCCCACAATAGATCAATGTAAAAAGGATGAAAGATTGAACCATGAGGATTATGCATGAAATGTCAGTCAGGATCCTTCGCCCTCGGCGGCTGTAAGCAATACAAGGAATCGTTTGAAGACTTCCATTGAAGGAAATTAGGAAGGGTACCAGGTCAAAAGGGACATTACTTTTGAAATGTGAAATACCGCGACGATGCGAGATGACCAAGTCCATCCAATTACGTCACACGGACATGTTAATGACATTTTCGGAAAGGTCATAAAAATAATATCACATGCACTGTCTCCCAGGAGCAAACATGAAGAAATTTCAATGTCAACACTAATTAATTTGAAGCGAAGATGAAACTACTTGTTATGATACAAGTTAACTTGACAACGCTGACCATGAAGAGAAATTGTTATGATATGCATATTATGATGATCTATGGAAAATTCATTCAAAATTGGATTTAAATGATAATGAAGTCATTAATAGCTATCGGAAGAATATTTATAATATGAAGTAGGCCCAGATTTGGCTGCGGGCCGGATTTTACGGGCCCGCCCCGCAGAAGACCAAGCTGCGACCCGCATTGCTAGTTTGCAGCCCGCAAAACTAGAATTTGCCTTTTTGACTTCAGATATGCTTTAAGAAGAGGCTATGAAGGGTTGAGCCTATGCGACCATGCTGGTCCTGGTAGATTCATATTTCTAAATCAACTTCTACCAGCAGACTATCTAGGCCGCTACATAATAGTGTAGCCTATGCATGCATACGGTAGGCCCTATACGAAATATTTTAAAAAGTTTGTAAATTGCTTCGGGCCTACTTTTTTCATCAAGTGCATGATTGAGGTGAATTAAGACAGCTGTAGTGTCTGCTACAATCAGCGACCTAATTCACATGTAAGGTAGGCCCATGTAGGCTAACAGCCTCGGGCTAGCCCTAATATGTAATGGCAGTTTTCTTGTTATGTGATCGTATTTCAGCTGACTCCTTTAAAATCAAATGAAGTAAACTAGTATTTCACCTCATTAGGCCCGCAGGCACCGAGTTGGCCCACCCTGCATCCCACTCTGAGTAGGCCTATCTATGAAATGTAATCTGTGAAATCGAGTCAAGAGTCGTTGCTGTAGTCGTCGTCGGAGGTGCAGCCATTTTCCCCGGAGTCAGAGTCCTAAAAACTGATAGAACTCTAGCTTCTTTAAATCGTCTTGATAACCTCCCGACTACTTTATCCACAAGAAATGACCTGAGGCAGATGGAGTTTCGATACATACATGTGCTTGAGCAAATCGATTTGATAAACGTGCATCGAAAAAAGTTGAACTTTTTTTGAGAAACCAGTGTTTGATTAGTATAGGGTTGGCACGAAATATTTCGCGAAGTTAATTTTTCAAGTTAATTTAGTTTGTCGAAGCTTATTTTTTCGAGTGCAATGTCGTTTTACTTATGTGCTGATACCATATCGAAGCTCTGCCTATGAAAGATATACTTTAATTGATCATTTAAGAATTAATAACTACTTTAAAGGTTGTGATAAGTAGGTGTTCATCAATAGAACAGCTGATTGTTCTTAACGAGCCAATCAAACCAAGACACAAGCATATCCCGGTTACCATGAATACGGTTGCAGAAATACGACTGCTGCAACATCCGCCATTGCTTTATTCGTCGCTCAAGGAACTTGTAATTCGATGAGTAGACAATTCATCATTTGATTATTCTGCATACTAATGTACAGTACATGCATAGCAGAGGACCGATATTATTTGCCAGTCTAAAATTTTCGATAGAAAGCTTATTTGTGATATAGAAGTAATCTAATCTGAGTCACAATCACAACTCACAATGTGCTTCAAGCGTTTGTAATCATGTTATGTGTGTACAAGGATGTTGTACATTTACATGGGATGTTGTGGCATGGCGTGTGGTGATGCCGTAGCTGGTACCCTCAAAGGGGGATGAGGTGCGCAACAGACCAGAACGGCCAAAATTTACAGGTTGTAACTAATGATGTTCAATAGGGAGGCAGAATTGAGTTTTATAACAAATTATAAGAATTGAGTTATTTAAAAGAAAACTATTTTTGAATAATTTTAAATTGAATATATACAGTGGCTTATACTTTCTAGAATGTGTTTCAGCCATACATAGGCTAGTCATAAGCATGCATAGGCTAATAATAACAACATATGCGTAGATATGCATGTAAATGGTGCATTGTCAGGCAACCTATTGTTCTCGTGATATAAAAATGTAGTCAGTAGCAAGTGTCTGGTCAGCTAAGTATGTTATGACTTATGAGCATAAAAGCTATAGTCTACAAAGTACGCTATGTACAAAGAAATTTCTATCTGAATTCAATCCTTAGTCTATGCATTAGAATCATGTTGATAAATAAATTAATCTCATTCAATTGGATGCGAATTTATTTTATCAATGTACATGTATGCTAAACATTGCAAAAAGCCATTTGACTGGAGAAGTAGGTCGCATATTAGTATTACATGTAATTGATTAGGGGTTATTAAAACGAAATGTGATATTTGAAAGTTAAATAAATTAAGGAAAGGAAAATATATGTATATTTTTCAAAATGAGAATCATAAAGTACAAATGAGAAGGAATGATTATGTCGGTAAGCAAGTCAAATCAGAGTGTCCATTTATGAGTAGAGTGACAAGAACAGTAAAACAATTCTGCCTTCTGGTAGTTCTAGAAAAAGGTACAGTTACACGACCGTTACGGTGTTGAGGAACGAGGGGAAAAAGAGGATGAGCAACATCTTGAGTTTTCCAGTACAGGGATTCGAAAGCTCGGAAACGTACAGTGCAAAAATTAGACATATCATTATTACAGCCACAATCCCTCCTGCAAATAATTCGACGCGATCGTTTAAAAATTCTTTTGATATGTCTACGTGTTTCAAAACTATAAACACCAAAAAGTTGCGTACAATATAATAAAATGCTCTCTATTGTTGCCCTAAAAACGTACCATAACTCGCCATGACTCAACAATCTTCTTAAAACTTTGAGTGCATACATACGCTTGTTACATAGTGAAACCACGTTCAGAAAATGAGACTTCCACTTCAAGTCGGAACTCCAGGTTACTCCAAGAATTTTCAATTCGTCTACAATTTTAAATGGAAACGGAAAAAATACCTGACAACTTTTCTTAAGAACACACATAGCTTTTGTTTTACTCTCGTTCAACTTTAAACTGTTCGACATGGCCCATTCTTTGATATAATAAAATTCCTGTGTGACAACACATAAGAGTCAACAATGTCAGTTCGAGAGACAGGACAAATTTCGCAAATGTCGTCAGCGTACATTGTCAGCTTTGTTTTCTGACAAATCGGTCTGATGTCGTTACAATATAAAACAAAAAGATAGGGGCCCAATAAGGAGCCCTGGGGAGCACCACTAGTCACATTTCGTTGCTGGCTGAGAGTGTCACAAACTTTAACACATTGGGACCGGTCAGTGAGGTAGGAGCAAAGCCAAGAAATGAAACCACAAGGGTAGCCACTGTCAATTAATTTGCGGATAAGAATTTTGTGGCAGATCGTATCAAACGCTTTAGAAAAATCATAGTTGATTACAACACATCCGCTGACGTCAGGAGAATCTAGCATACTTGTAACAGTGTCATGCATAGTGATAAGATTGCACGTAGTATTTGACATTTGTTTATAGGCAAATTGAAAGCTCGGTATATCTTTACAAAACAAATCACGCATATGTCTCAACACATGGAATTCCAATAACCTAGCCGGTGTGCTTAACAAGGTTATAGGTCGAAGCTGATTCAAAGAGACAGGCACAGATTTCGGAATGGGCGAGATCACACACTTCTTAAAAATCAATGGTACTTTTCTTGCAATGATGGAAGAGTTTATTATATTACAAAGAGGCTCGGAAATTATGAAGTTATCAAAATGTTAAGAATGGAATTGCCTGTAATCCATATAATTGATTCTACCAGCAATCGCACTCATTGATTCAAATATCAAATATGCCAGTAGCGGCAACATACTAAACAACAACATTCTTTGGAGAAGAGTGAGGATTTTCCTGTCCGGTAGAGACTGGAGAAAAACCGTGTGAAGCACACATCAAGAAGATGGGAGGAGCCGAGTCGCATGCATCCAACTGAAAGCGACATTTGATCAACTTTCATTGAAAATGATTGATAATTGATACAATGATCACTAAATATAGGTTCAGGTAAGCCTATAATGATCTATGGTGTAGGCTACCAGTTAATTTTTCAAAAAAGGCTTTATATAAGGATACTTGACAACGGAGTCGGAGTCCTATCAAAAGCCGGAATCCTATCAAAATGATGGGACTCCGCATCCCTGGCTCGAACAGGAAGTGTTTCTAAATTCAAGAAAGACTTTAAAAATGCGCGGCTATGTTTTATGGGCAACTGCAGATTCGAAAATTATGCCCAATATTGACTGTTTCTAAGTTACATGTCATCCAGAAAAACCGGCGAAATATACTTCGAAGAGTTCCTGATCAATAGTGTTCTTTTGTATTCATCAAAAAATAATAAACTTCGATAAACTTCGCGAGGCATTTGATTTTTTTATTTCCTCCGAAGCAAAAATAAACTTCGGAGTTTTGCCAACCCTAATGATTACACAACATTTGACGCAGTTGTGGTGACTTTCGTATGAGCACCATATTTGGTGAAGACAATCTAGCATCTTTCTGAAATTTTGGCGACGCCAATGTCTGGGTTGTGTTTATATAGAAGTTAGTCAATACATTTCGTCTCCGCATTATTGCAAGGCAATATATTTTGCTTTCAGAAGCATTTATCAACACAGCTAGAAATAAAAATGTCGGTGCTGCAATTCTTCATTGCCAAAAGTTATCTTCCTAAATGTATCATTCATCCATAAATCGAACGCGCAGAGAATGCAAATTTTTGATGTGAAAAAATCTTTCATTTTAGTTTGAGCGTTCTAGATAATTTCAACAAAGTACTTTCGCATTTATATCTCCATTAATATAAAACTGATATTCAAGTTACATTTACCATCTCTGATTAAGCGCTCCTCATTACTACTGAAGAGAGGAATTAAAGCTAAGGAAACAAGAAATCGAAACTCAAGTTGTCAAAGATACCATTGTATTATGTAAATGAGCGAAAATAAACATCAGTATGCGTTGGGAATCCTCTAGAAGTTAACTTGTTAAGACAATGGTTATACTATCACTCATGGGATCTCAATTCAAGGATACGCATCTCTAACTTCCGTTTCTTATGAGTTACAAGTTGCGTTGAATTGTTAAATCAATAATCAAGAAAGCAGTATTGTAATACAGATTCATAATTGTCCTTGTTCACCCTTGTCAGTGTAATTTCTAATTGAATGGATTAACTTTATTTAATTTAATCTTTCAATAAGATGTAATATTAAAATATTGACATCTCTATGCTGTGATCTTCAGATCTATCGAAGACAATTGGTTCAACTGAAAGGCTTAAAAGACGACAAGTATAATTCAGCGTAGATCCCAACCCTCGTAAGGCGAAAAGAATTCTGTACACCCCCCCCCCACACCAGAATAATAATCAGCATTAGACACAAGCATAGAAATAAATTGTTTATCTGAAGTTGACTAGAATGGAAATTGACTCAAGGTCGCGGCACATCCGGGGGAACTAAGTTGGGGCATGAATCACCAATTAAAAGCTTCGATTTACACATGTGACTGATTCTAACCCAATCATACAGACGTTGGCAGGTGCATCTAAGTGAAAATGCGTGCGATTTATGTGCCGTTATTGTGCATTGCATGAAGCTTAATTTCCATTCTAGAGGTTTATTGTTGTCAATTTCTATGGACACAAGTCATTTGCGACTGTTATTAACTGGTCTTAGAGACCTCCTTATTTTTCATTTTAATGCATGAGGATTGACATTTTGACTCTTCAAATTTTCTATAAACACACTGAACTGTAGGAATTATCTTAACTAAGACACGTTTTACTTGACATTTTTCAACTATAGTCCGGCAGCCAGAAAGAGTTTCCGCACGGAACGAGGTCGAATATGAGACTTTCACAGAATGATGTGCATGTACACCTTATGCCCATTATGAATCTACGCGTCTGCCGAGTTCTACCTGGTTCCTCTTCTTGCTAGACGCTATCAAAGAAAAACACATGTTGATCCAATTGATCGCAGTTTGAAGTTTTTAATTAAAATTAGATTTTCTGTCTTATTATATTGAGAGAAAGTACTAAGCCCATATACACAATTTGTGGCATGGAAAGTCTTCAGGTCATTTTTTCAATGCACGTGCACATCTGTATATGAAGCCAAACGCATTCAGGTTTGGCAAGCTTTCCAATCTCAGGAAACACAAGCACTTTTGACCAATTTTATCTGCATCTAACCATATTCTCTCATACATCGCCTATCAGAAATGTGATATGCACATGCACGTGGCAAGAAATGACCTGAAGACATTCCATACCAACGATTTTGACTTTTGTTCTTTACCTGATAATAGAAAACATAGAAAATTTGATTTTAATAAGAAACTTCAATCTGCGTCCCATTGGATTAACATGTATTATTCTTTGACCTTGTCTGTCAAGAAGGGTCAAGAACACGGCAGACGCGTAGATTCGCAGTAGGCATAAGGTGTCAATCATCCTGTGAAAGTCTCATTTTCAGCCTCGCTCCTTGCAGAAACTCATTGTGGCTGCCGTATTACTAGGTCAATTAAAGTTTTGTGCAATGCTAAAATCTCAATTGAAGGCACGACAAATTCCACAAATCACGCAAATGCCTGCAGAGTGGACTGAACATCTAGAAAATGAAATGAACAGTCAAACTGTGAAGTATTAGAAATTTTGCGGAAATGCTTGGGGAGCATATTGCGTGCCGGATATTGAACGGAATCGGAGTGGAAGACTGCCGCTTGATAAGACAAAATCTCTGGATAAACTTGATTGACATGTCACGATACTCATAAAAATGCCGAAAGCAGAGTTAGAGTGTCTTGTAATATCATGTTGTATTTAATCTTCGGTGCATTCAAATCAATCTGTATTGACACAATTTATTGGCTGCAGAACTATTCAAATCCACTGATGGATCAGGTTATCGTAACCTATCCCGTCATCAAACTTGTGATCAGAAAGTTCTGTTATTATTTTCCACATTTTGCAGAAATCATAGCAAAAAACTTGAAATAAGCCATGTGATACATCCTATTGCAATACTTCCTAGTCAAGCATTTCTCCCCCTTAATAGAAATAGATTGCTTATCTGAAGTTGCGTAGAACAGAAATTGACTCAAGGTTGCGGCACATTCGCGGGAACTAAGTTGGGGAATGAATCACCAATGAAAAGCTTGGAATTGCACATGTGACTGATTCTATCACAATGATGCAGTCGTTGACAAGTGTATATCTAAGTGAAAATGCGTGCGACTTTTGTGCCACTATTGTCTATTGCATGAAGCTTAACTTCCATTCTATAAATTTCTATGCCCTCTCTCCATTGCTATACACTGTAAACCGCTGGATGCGAAAATTACATACAAACATATACCAAAATCACATACAATTTGAAACTGACATCTGATACGAGATTCTCGTATATTTACGGAGATATGATGTTTTTCATACGAAATCTCACTTACTTTCGTATGTGAATGGTATGTAGCGATAGGAACTATTCTATCTGTGATTGTCTGTTTTGCAGTTAAATGCGAGTTGTTGGTATGTTTTATATACGAGACCCGATGCGAATTCGTCCTCATTCGTATGTGTTTAGTATGAAGAGCTTTAAGTCACATGGCAAAAAATACGTTATATTACATACTACTGTCAGATAACAATTTTCCAGTAATACCAGTCGTGAATATTTCTTTGTGAAAGTGTGATATTCAACTAGATTGGATTAGTTGTGAAAGCAACGCCGCATGTCATCGTTGCTGCTAGTCTTATGGCATTCATAAGACTCATAATTGACTAATTTCCATGAACTAAGTTGATAAACATCATTTAAATGATGCGATAACTATCGAGCAACCATGTTGACTCATATACCTCAAACATAACTATTTTTGCGTTCTTGAATTATAATGTGTTTTTATTTCGGATTGATAATATGCTTAGTTCCAAAATTACATAATGCATAATTGTTGATGGTTGAATACTTATTGATTATTTATGAAATGCCTTAGAATTACATGTATTAAAATCGAATTCAGTATTGTAAGTTTGAATATTAAATGTCATTATCTTACTACTTACAAAACAGTAGTAACATTAGTGTGATCTTTAATGGCAAAAGGCCTTAAATCAACATATTTTAGAAATCATTGATGCTTTCCTTTAACATTGTGATGGTATGTCTTTAGTATGTAAAGCATACCACATTTGAAAAAGCATACGAAAAGCATACAAATACATACCAAGAGAATACAGAAATATACCAAAAAAATATTTTGGTATGCATCCTTCGTATGTGATTGGTATAGAGCGATTTACAGTGTAGTTGCACAAATTAATCATTAAAAGCTCCTATTGCAGTCCTGGGGATCTCAAACCTTTATGAAATTCTCGGCATACCTGTAATGAGGCGATGCGTAGTACTACTTCAGTTTGTCTTTCGATTTAAGCAGTCCGTGTTGCAGGAGCTTTCATACCAAACACACGAAGCCACATATCACATACCCTTCTAAATCAAACTCTACTCGTAATTTGAAGTAGGATGCTATCTAAAGAAGCAATTACTAGATGTTTATTCGATCAAATGAAATGAGGTTTATTCATGTGATGATTAGCGGCCAGGCTTAAGTCTATGCACGAGCTAGTAATTTCAATTACTCCATCGCTTGGCGCTACAAAAGCATATAGAAGACATGCAGGCCATGAATTTTGAATAACACGCACGCTGCCAAGATGCATTTAATTTGCTTGCGCCTTTGAAATAAGAATAAGCAAATTCATCAATTAATATAAACCTGAACTAAACAGGAAAACAGGAATATGTGCGCTGTTGAATGGTCAAGCAGAGCATTATGAATTCTGTAAGCCGATATCAATGCAGAAACGCCTATTTCCCGTGAACAATCGGCAGGACTACGAAACGTCGCGCGCAATGTTTTAGTTTTCTGTGGATTCTGTGAAAGAGCTTTTTAAATTCATTCATGGTTTTGAATCAACTAATGGTTGAACTAGAGGTTGTTTTGCTCTTCATGGCTTTGAATTCAAGAGAAATTAAAAACGAAAAAGAATATGATATTTGAACTGCTCTATTTGGTCTTCCCAAACTAAGCAACAGTCGTTATCGCTTTCCATCAAAGCTGTTGAGTCAGTATAGATAATTACTCGGTCTATTAGTTACAAGTATCTTCACTATTGACGTTCTTTCATAAATCACCTGATCAGTGCTTTATGTGATCGGATACCCTTGATCCGATCAAGTTGATGAAACACAAACCTTATTCCTTACAACAATGCAAATTTCACACACAACGTACATGTATCTTAGAATATTCTGAATACTTCATCGGTATGGCAAAATTATAGTTCATTTCCAAATTAGCATGACTCTGAACCGAACGGTAGATGATAGGAGATATCATGTTTCAGTCAGAAATCATCTTTCATCCTGCTCGTCATCCGATTGTCGGAACTGAATGTACTTTGCAGACTTATCAAATCTGATCAGCCATTGCTAGTTAATTCAAATTTCAATTTATCAAATAATGGATCAATCTAGTCGTCTGATTATTATATTTCCGGTTGGATGTTTTAAATGACATTTAATATCCCGGTGATCAATTACAGTCCCTCTGCAATATTCTGAACAAAATTGAGCAGAAATTGATGTCCTCTTTAGTCATTTTCTTCTCTCAACTTGCGCCGGTTTAGATATAGATAAGATATTTTAATTACTCAGCGTTGCAAAGGTTTCAAATAATTCATGAGAAACATTTAGCCCTTTTAATTATTTGGCAGAAGAAAAATTGGCGCCAGTTAATTGCGAAGTTATATTCCAGAGGTCCTTTCTGCCGGTCGCGTCTGTGGAAAACCCGGAATGAAATAAAATAAAAGTTAAGAAAATAATGTGAATAAATGAACATGAGTCGAGACCCAGTACCATCTGTGAGATATGCAAATTTTGACACTTTTGGAGAAATGTGCACGAATTTCACTGATCATGATAGCAATACAGAATAAAGAATAATATCCCACGAATCCTCCATGTCATGACAACCTTGGAGAGATAAATAATATGGTTTGTTGAATTAGCAAATCGATGGGCTACCATCCCGTGGTTGTCATTACTTTAAACGATAGATAAGAATAAGATTATTTTCTTGAGCTTGATCACATCACATACTGCCACTGAATAAGCAAAGCATCGTAATCAAAGAAACTGATCACAATCACCTTTAAAAGATGTAAATGGGTTCACATTCTATTCAGATACAAGAAATGACGCCGTGTGAATAATACCGTTGAAAATTGAATTAAAAACATAACATATTAGCCAAGAATTTCTCAATAAGATCTCAACTTTTCCTTGAGGACTTGCTGCAGGGACTTGCATTACAATGCAGCTCATGAATTTCCATTGATAATCAGGTTGATCTGCGCTTAATTAAGATGCTTGTTAGCAGATATTCATTCCTCTTGATATCCAACTTGTTTCATACTACTTATAAAGGAGTTTCATGTCAATAGCATGTAAATTTGCAAAAATTGAGCTTTTTAAAAACTGATCAAATAATTTTTGGACCGCAGGATCGTAATCTCCGTAAAAAACTGAATCTTTTCATATAGAAATTTTCATTGTATACGGACACTTTTTTGAGTCGACACTCTGCATACTTATTCCTACTTTATGGGTCCATCAATATATCATTCTATTTACGGAGATCTTGCTTATGGCGCTTTATATGCATTGCTTCTGAAATTCGCAGCAGACGATCATGACGTGCTTTCCACACAATCGAAAAAAAACGGCTGATAAAGAACCTTTTAGCCAAGGACTCATTGACTCACAAGAGTATCGTAGCCTTAAGTCAAAAGCCATTGTTCCTGCACATCTATATGGGCTTCCTACGACTCATAAAGTGAACGTACCTGTTCGTCCTACCTGGATCTGCGTACGAGGGTTTATCAAGACGATCATCGCAGCTTCTCAAGCCAGTTGAGATCAATTTTCGCCGCTGTGCATCAAGGACTCCTTCCAGTGTGTTGATTCAATTTCCGATTTGGATCTGCGTGACACTTGGATGGTTTCTTTTGATGTGAGCTCTTTGTTCACGAACGTCCCTCTAAAAACAGTGGACATCGCTGTCTCCACTGTAAAACAGTCTCCCGCCTTGTGTCCTATTCCGCCTGATCATCCCAGGGAACTACTGTGTACTTCTGCACTTCCAATGTTCAGGTCCTTTGACAGATGTTTTTACAGACAGTTGCATTGTGTGGCCATGGGCCCACGTTTCATCTTTTGCGGGTCACGTTGAAAGACTTCTGAGTAAAACAAAAGACTCATCATGTTTGTTATATTTGCGTTGCGTTCATGATGCTTTTGCTTTTGTTCGTAATGAAAGTGATGCCCATAAACTTTATGTGCTTTCGACTCAGCTCATTGAAATCTAAAGTTTGTATAAGAATTTGATGTAGGGTAAACTCGGCTAATTCGGAGGCACGGGTAATTCGGAGGTATTTTCTTTGATCAAATAATTTTCAGACTTAATGAAATCTGACTGTCGCTGTTTTTGGCATGGATATCTATGTCGGTATGCGCGTCAGTCATGAAGTAAGAATGAATTCAAAACGTCGTCGCTGAAGAATTCAAAACTTCATTTATTGTAGGTAGCAATAGAAATGCGATAAAAATTCGCTGTTTTTGCATACACATCGTGGGAAAGTCGATATTTCTGCAGCATATGTAATTTATCTGCCGATAGACAGTTTGGCTGTAGAATGAACACTTGTTGCAAGTTTAAAAGTTTTGGCGAATCAAAACAGATCATAGTGCACTTGCTATGCGCTTAGCTAATTCAGTCAAAAATTAGTTTTTTCGTCAGAATTCCTGTGATCATGGATCGCCAAGCACGAGTTGCTGCAGCAAAGAACGCTGTTTTATCGAACAATATTTCCATTTACAAGGCATCGAGACAATTTAACATCCCCGAAACAACTATACGAAGGCATTGCAATTCCGAGAACAATTTAAGTGGGCCAGGACGACCTCGAAAGCTAAGTGAAAGCCCAAGAATTGGAACTGGTGAAATATTCAAGAGACATGGTTCGCCTGGGATTTGGCTTGACGGCAAGCGACATGATTCGTTGTGCAAACGGGATGACGGGTGGTGATAGCAGACTGAGCTGGGATTGGTGGTCATCTTTCAAAAGTCGTCACAACCTTTGTTTGAGAGCGTCCGAACCAGTGGCTCACTACAGGGCAACGATGGCGAATCGCGCGATTATGGATGACTTCTTTGACAAATACGAAGCCAAGATATCCGAACTCAACTTGGAGAACAAGCCGCATCTGATCTACAATCTCGATGAGACCGGACTACAGATAGCCGGAGGATCAGGCCGCGTGGTGGCCCCACGCGGCATGAAGCGAGTGTGCTCGCGACCTACGCGGACAAAAGCGAGACGAGGACCCTTCTCATTGCTGTCAGCGCGTCTGGTGCTATCTCGCCTGGGATGCTGCTGTTCAAAGTAAGTTACAATTCTAATATTCTTACATGTATTGTCAAGGTTCGACAGAATAGAATTTTATAGCCTAATAGGCTTATCTTCATCAAACTATGATAAGCTCACAATTCTTATAGGTCTACATGCATACTAATTGACAAGCACGAGGTATAGGCCTATTTAAGACCGAGCTATAGGCTAAATCTTCTCAATCGCCCAAAAATTGAGGCCTTGGTCTAAAATTTTTTTTTCTATTTCTAGGGGATTCGGCGAACGCTCCTTCACGACGTCGAGAAAGAGCTTCCTCCAGGCTGGATGGCCGAGTTGACGGAGAAGGGTGGATCACTGCCGACTCCTACCTAGTGTTCTTCAGGAGATTTGTGGAACATTTGCCAGCTGAGCGTCCAGTGCTTGTGGTGATGGATTCCCACTCAAGCCATGTCACCCCCGAAGCCATCAAATTGGCTCAGGATAATGGAATTGAGCTCATGACATTTCCTGCTCATACCACTCACATCCTGCAACCCTTAGATGTTTCCATTTTTAAGTCATTGAAATCGCATTGGCGATCTGTTGTTAGTGATCATTTGAGAGAAAACATAGGCATTTCTGTGTCGCGCTTGGATTTTGCCAGATTGGTCACCAAGGCCTACATGGCATCATTCAGCCTTTCTAACATTCTCTCGGGTTTCGGGCCACTGGTTTATTTCCAGTAGATAGAACAGCCATTGATGATGAGAAGCTGGAATTGTCTTTGCTTAGTGAGAAAGATGGGACCGATGTTTCTCCATCTGACGAAAACACCGCCCCTTCTACTAACCTGCCCAATCTCCCCACAGTTGCTGCGCGTGATGAGAAGAAAAAACGTAGAGTACAGAGAGCGCGAGCGTTGACCGAGTGCAAATTGTCATCAGATGTTGACCAGAACCTTTGTCCGATTTGTAACGTGAATTATTCTCTTTCAACTGATCGTGAGTGTGTGAAGTGTCACCTATGCCCTGTATGGGGACATGAACAGTGTTTTGCTGAGAAGTATTTGATTACGCATTTGAATACTGTTGTTTGCAGTTCTTGTCGACGATAATGTACAGTAGTTCTGTCGATCGTCAATATATTTTTCCTTGGATTTCTGTGTTTTTGTCTCAAGAATTGAGCTGATCAAGCTATTCAATTTTTATTATTATTGTTATTATTTTTGAGCATTATTATTGTTATTATTCCAGCACCAACATTTAGAACAATACATTAGAAGTGCGAACTAACAGGCAACCTAGGCAAAAACACCTAGCTAAATGTTTATACATCATTAGAAACACTATTAGATATTACCACCGAATTAGCCGAGTATACCTCCGAATTACCCGAGTATACCGCCACATTAGCCGAGTTGTTAATCATTTCGTCTACTTGCTGACTCTAGAAAATGATAATTGTAAAAAGAAATTTGGTGTGCTGGAGTCATTCAAGGTTCCATCATATACCCCTAGACGTAAATTTAGCGAGATTAGATATAGTTCAGCTGAGAAAAATTGCTTTTTAGCAAAAATACCTCCGAATTAACCGAGTTTACCC
>CAJQUW010010313.1:0-20446 GCA_907163375.1 Prostheceraeus crozeri
CCAGGTTTTCTGAGCACTGGCCGTAGCGTGAGCACTTTTCGTTGGTGTAACTGCAAATTTTAACATAGAAATTTCAGGTAACCAGCTCAACAAAATACCAATTTGTGTAACTTTTATGAGCAAAAATTCGAAAAAATGGTGCCAACACCTTAAATGTCACAATTTTACCATTGGAAATAAATACATAGGATTGTGTTATCCTCTCTGTTTCTGAAAAGCAAATGATCTGATCCGGCAGACGCGAAGTTTTGCAGTAGGTTAGAGGTGTACTATGCTATGGGAAAGTTTTATGTACTACCTCGTTCCCTGCACAACTTCACGCTAGCTCCCGGACTAAGTAAGGATAACTGAAGCATAGCTAGCAACTTTCATCATGCTACGTCACCCATTAGTGCAGCATTGGTTTGGCGGTAAAGTCAAGTTATAGTACAAGCATCCTTTTGATACTGGTGTCTCAATATGCCGCGATCATGGATTTGGAAGCATTTTCTGATGAATACCAGTGATAAAAAGGCGACTTGCAATCATCGTAAGAAAGAACTCTCATTTTCTGGTGGTAATGGGACCTTAATTTATCATCTGAAAAGAACTCATTTTCTGTCAGAGCCTGAGAAAACCGTCGGCCGGTCGACAAAATTACACGAAAAAGTTATTGACCTATCTTGTTCGGATGCCAGCGGTAGAAAAGTCACTAGTAGTAAGTAAAACTCCACTTCTGGACCGCGCAAGATGGCCGCCATCGAAGAATTTTCGCTGACGTCCCCCCCCCTCGAAAACGACAGAGTGTGAGACTCGGGTGTGTTGGTCTCGTCTGGGCTGACGTGGCCGACCGCCTAGGTTGACGTGGGCGACCGCCTAGGTTGACGTGGGCGACCGTCTAGGTTGTCGTGGTGGAATGGTGAAACGGACTTTAGATTCGTGATCAGCGTAAAATTCTGCATCGGTATGGTGAATTTGAACGCAATCGGAGAGAAAAAATTTTCGCTGACGTCCCCCCCCCCTCGGGAGAGCTCGCTTCGATCTTGCCTTCCAGTGGACGGATTTAGTTGTGCGATAGCTCGTTTGAAAGCTAAGAGTGAGACAAATTCACTGAAAGAATCGGCTTGTTCATATCTGTCTTCGTTTAGATGTGAGACGCCATTTAAGATTTTTTCGCGATGGCTGTGGGCTGTAGAGTTAAAACGAAGCATCGGATGGGAAAACGGAGGCCAGATTCGGATTCAGCGTCAAATTCTACATGGTAAAGGTGTATTTCCAGCTCAATCGGAGCACTAGAACCGGAGATATACGGGATTTTTAGTGTTTGGATGATGGGTATTACGTCATCAGCTGATCGCCACACACTATATAAGCTGGGAACCGAGAGAGACTTGTCATTAAGACGAGAGCGATTGTCAGAGGTAGGTCGTCTCTCTGAGCTCCGATGATAGCTTCGGACATTCCAAATTCCGGGTTTCTGTAAGAAACGGACTTAGAAAATTGCATTGCTGAACTGAGCTAAGGCGTCAGACTTAGAAGTTCGCCAGGAGATGGCCTTCGTCGCCAGGCCATAAAAGACTCCAAAACTTTAAAGGCTTGTAACTTTGCTTCTACAAGTCCGTTTGACTTGATTCAAAAAAGGTTCGGTCGCTATTGACCTGCCCTAAGTGATAGACTACTTATAAAATTTCATAAGTAGTGCTAAAAAGTTGAAAAATTTAAATTCACTATTTTTGGAGGTTTTCTGGGGTTTTCGTCCCTGCTGAAGTCAATGAAAGCATTTTTAATGATGTCTGAGCCAGTCTTCTCATGGTATAAGCGGCTTTTCACTGAAAGCGAGCAAGACACGGAGAGTTTTGCTGTAATATTCCACTGACAGGGTGTTCCTTTCGGGACGGCGCGGACGATGCCGTAGTGATAAGTGTGGCAAGGGAGTGTGTCATAGTTTAGACCGAAACCGCTGGACAACTCATGTCTCATGTTGGCATTTGACACAGTCTCAACGTAGCACTATGAACGCCAATACGGTTGAGTCTTAGCTATCTTGTCATGGGTGGCCTCTAAACATCTCCCATTGCAAAACGCTGGTGAATCAAGCTCTCTACGGCTTGCTATCAAGCTGCTCAAAGTCTGTCAACCTTCTTACCAACTCTACAGGTTTTCATGTCTGGCGAATACTATCATTAAGTTGAAATCTGCTATCAGTCAACTTGAACGTTGCAAATGAAGTTCGGTGTAATACTTCCTTTCGAATAGACGGCGTTCCTGTAAAGGGCGGCGGTGAAACCCGTAGCTATGTATACCCGGCAAGGGACATTCGGCGGCAATGGATCCAATCTTGTTAAACCTCTCCTCTGCGTCATGTTTGCAAGTGATTGCCTCTGTCTCAACGTAGTATGCATTCGCGCCAGGGCGACATTTAGCCAGCTGTCGAAGGTTGCCTTATAAACTATCCATTGCATACGTTATGAGAACCATGAGTTCTACCTGTCTCTATCAATGAGATGAATTGATGAATGGAATGAAATGTGGGGGGAGGTGGGGGGGACACTCACAGCCCGGCGCCACACGCAACATAACACACTTCTCTCTTCCGTAGTCCTAACAAGCTCTTTACACATGGATCGCAGTCGATTGCTATCCCAGAATCATGTAAGCTATCTTAATTTATTTAACACTATTTCAACTACCCCCCCCCCCCCATCCAATCACCCATATGAAATGTTATAAGATTACAAGATAAACTAAGCGTGCTACTATTTCCAAATGCTTGTGGAAAAAGTATACATGGTTAGGATTAAATCATCCACTGAAGCCCCCCCCACATTCAAGTAAGTCAGTATGAAAGCAAAGATAATACAAATAAAAATTTATTATGGCATGTATTTCAAAAGGTCTTCCCCCCTATCGTCAATATCGGTGGGTTCCCAGAGTCTGCCTTCACACAGATCACAAAAACAAGTTCACTTTGCTTCAATCGTTCTTCTACCGCGAGCCTCACTTTGTCGATGTACTCCCACTCCGCCCATAGTTCGTGGCTGGGAGTTAAAGGAGGGGTGCTTGGTTGTACCATTCCCATAATTGATGGAGGAATTGGTGCTGGGTGATCTCCATCAACATCATCAGTATCATACTGCAGATACTTACTTCCATCGTATGGTTGTCTTTAATTTTTTTTATGCCTGTTAGGGGGAGGTCAGGACACTCCTTCTCACATACAACACTCACCTCTTCGTCATCCGCTGCTAATGACAACTTTCTAATGTTGTCGAGTCGGTATAATTTCTCCACCTCCCCTTCGTTGGAGCGTTTGGTGCAACGAGCGCCTTTGGCGATGAGCATGGAGAAGAGAACTCCAATTTGTGTTCGATGTTTTTGGAGGACTTGTCATGTTGACTGTGAATAATGACTTTGAAATGTTTTCTAATTCTTAAGTATAAACAAGCAACCAATCAGAATGAACAGCCAATGAATGATGAATATGAAAGTATATATGCAAAGTGATATTCGTGTCATTTCACTCTGTCTTTGAGACGTATAAGTGAAGTGTTCTCTAGCGAATTCTATATTTGAGGCGTACAAGTGAACTGTTCTCTCGTGAATTCCAAATTTGAGACGTATTATTTGAGTGAAGTCTCTATCTTGTTGAAGTATCAACCTTAAACTTGATTTCGTTGAAATGGTAAGTTGGCAATTTCAGGCATCAAATTCATCACCAACGCCCTCCCTTCTCGAGGAAAGTTTAGAGTTGTTGAGTGAAGGTAGGTTGTAACAATACACTGAGACTTGAACAGAGATGATAGAATGATTTCTCTTTCAGGTGATGTGAGTTCCAGCTCAGGACTCTCGCGACAAGGCAACGAGTGGGAATGTGCCGACTGCGGACATATGTTTACAAGGAAGCACAGTCTCCTTCGACACATCAAAGAACGTGTGTGTCAACGCAAAGCGGCATCAATCTCCGGAGGTGAAGTTGATTCTGACGATGACATCTCCTTTCCTTGCGATTTGTGCCCTCTTTCTTTTGATAGTCACTTTCAGCGATCTTCGCACAGACTTCAACACACGCATGCAAATGATCACTACACAAACGGTACCTCTACCATCTCCCTCATTAATGTTTCACATAATAATTTAGTACGCGACTACTGCATGGAGTCCAATACTCAAATAGTAGATTTTCCTGAGTGGCTCCTTCAAAATTCTAACATTATCGAAGCGCTCTTCAACAATTTAGACAATTTTAGAATGATGGCGCTCATCTACCTTAAACTAAAATATACTAAGATAGATTTTCAAACGGGTCAAGTGACGGAGAGAATACAGTTTCATGTTCCTTCCTCTTCCGCAACCGAAGTTGTAGACTGCGAGTCTTGGCTAAATTTTCACATTCAATGTTTAAAATCAAATGTAGATAAATTCAATGAACGCGACAGTGCTCTCAGTTTTGATGGTGTGGACTCAGCCATATTCAAAATTTCCCTATTAGAAAGTCATGCAGCTCGAGGCACATTTAAACTACCAAAAACGTTGTATAATAAGAAAGCTGTCATCAATGTCGATTGTAAATCACAGTGTTTCAAATATGCAGTCCTATCCATCCTTCATTATAATGATATCAACGCGCATCGAGATCGCACCTATAGCTATAGACAGTGGGAGGATGAACTAGACTTTGAAGGTTGTGATAGTAACAACATGAAAATCAAAGATGTAGAAACGTTCGAAAAACATAATCAGATTAAAATTGTCGTTCACGTGTGGGAGAAGGGGTTGAAGGGTGCCCGCTATAATTCACGTTCAACTTGTTATGAACGTGTAGTCAACCTATTATTAGTAAAACAAGATGATAGCGAGGAATGGCACTACTGTGGTATTCCCAAAATCTCTCGCTTGTACACACACTTAGGTCACTCTAAAAGAGGTGAACATTTTGTATGCGACCGCTGCATCCGCTCCTTTTGGAGTAAAGATAAATTTGAAACTCACTATGAATTGTGCAAGCGAGGTAAATTACAAATGGAACGCATGCCCAAAGATAAAATATTTTCACATAGGGATAATGGTGACGAAATTAAGTCCCCTGCGTGTCATTTACGCAGACATAGAATGCTACATTGATGATATCATCCACAAGCCAGCAGCCATATCCTGCTATGAAGTATGGCATGGACCACTTTAGGAATAGACAAAACAAAATGCATACTTGGCAAGGTGAAGATTGCATTTCAAAATTTCTAGAATTTCTCGATAAAGCTGCTAAATTTCAACAATCATATGATTCCCAATTGCAGCGTAAGTCACTACATATGTCAGATGAAGACAAACTAAAATTTGAAAGTTGCACATCGTGCCCTAAATGTCATAAAACGTTTGATGACGATAAAATTAAGAAAGTGCGTGATCATGATCACATCACTGGTAAATTTAGAAACACACTGCTCCAAATGTAACTTTTCACTTAGGTTGAGACGTCGTGTACTACCCGTCATTTTTCATAACTTTAAGGGCTATGACAGTCATATGCTCATAAAAGGAGGGTTGAGCCAGATGAAATCGTGGCAGTTTAATGTAATAGCGCAAACGAGAGAAAAATTCATGGCAATGACAGCAAAAGTACCAGTAGATAAAACTAAAGAAAATAAGACAGTCTTCTTCGAAATAAAATTTTTAGATTCATTCCAATTCATGTCAGCGTCACTAGCTTCTCTCGTTCATAATCTCAAGTTTCTTCCCCATAGTCAAACTTTAAAGAAACACTATCCAAACTTAACGGATGAAATAATCACTCGCAAAGGAGTCTTTCCCTATGCGTATTTTAGCTAAATTTCTAAACTAAATGAAACAACCCTTCCTTCCATTGACAAATTCCAAAACGATTTGACGGGTCAAGATTGTCCAGTAGAGGACTATGAACATGCTCAAGAGGCATGGTTAAAATTTGATTGTAAAACGTTTGGCGATTATATGATCGCTTACTTAGAATTAGATTTCATTTTGCTGGCTGATGTCTTTCAGGAATTTCGACGAGTGGCATTAGAAGAAGACAAATTAGATCCTGTCCACTTTGTCAGTCTACCAGTCATGTCCTTTAAATCAGCCTTTAAAATGACTGGTGAGACCATCCATCTCTTACAAGACCCGGAGATGTATAACATATTCGAGCGCGGAATACGCGGTGGTCTCACATTTGTGAATAAACATCACATAAAATCTAAAACAGTAGGTAATGATCATATCCACCTAAAATACTATGACCAAAATAATTTATATGGCAGTTCACTGTCTAAACCACTACCTCATTCCGAGTTTAGTTGGTTAAATCAAGATGAGCTTGCGTATTACTCCAACCCTTCAAACATTCTGAACATTCCAGATGAAGGTGATTGGGGATATTATTTTCAAGTGGATTTGATTTATCCAAATAGTATTAAAAATATAACTGCTGATTTCCCACTCGCACCTGAATCTGGTGAAGTGACTGAAGATATGTTTTCACCATTCATGTCACAATTTCATAATAACGCGTTTGTCAAGCTTGATTCTATCTTGTCAGTACTACACACAATTGATTTACAAAACATGCTTTGAATACTTATACGATGAAGTTCTTACTTTCATTTATTTCTAACGTACACACTGTTGAAACTTTGTTTTTCAACTTGTAAACGGTTGAAACTTTATTTTGTTTCGAACATATAAACAGCTAAAACTTTATTTCTAACGTACACACTGTTGAAACTTTATTTTTAACTTGTAAACGGCTGAAACTTATTTCTAACGCACAAAGCGCTTAAACTTTATTTCCATCATACACACTATTGAAACTTTATTTTAATCTGTAAACTGTTGAAACGATATTTTTCATTTACAACTAGTAGAATGTTGAGTCTAACTTGCAAACTAGTAAATCCTACGATCGTACTTTACAAACAGATAAAACTTTATTTCTTCTCAGAAAATGAGAGATGACGACTCTTTCGATGAATTGTGGGATCGTTGCCAACAGGTTGTTACCAAGTTGAGTCTCCGACCATGTACCGCTCCAAGGACAAGGAAAGTTACCGCCCGTTTAGAGCACACTGACAAGCCATCAACTCCATCTGATGTCAGTGCTGCCTCCTTTTACAAAAGACAATACTTCGAATTGCTTGACTTGGTTATCAATCGCATAAAGGTGAGAAATCAACTCAATATATTAATTTATGGAAAGATGAACTCTTCGAAAAAATTATCCTCTATAATTGGTTGCAAAGCAAGAAACACGATGCAGTTATGCTCTTTCTAAATAATCGATCAGCTGCAGGCTTCATTATTATTTTTTTAATTGATTTCAGGAACGCTTTGATCAACCGAATATGTCGACCCTGAAAGTTCTCGAAAATTCTCTATTGACCAAGAACGCAGATCTCATACCTGAAGCATACCACGACGACATGGACATCCAAACTTTGAGGTGTGAGTTTGGACTGTTAAAGC
The DNA here is from genome assembly GCA_907163375.1 of Prostheceraeus crozeri. Classification (NCBI taxonomy): domain Eukaryota; kingdom Metazoa; phylum Platyhelminthes; order Polycladida; family Euryleptidae; genus Prostheceraeus; species Prostheceraeus crozeri. Next base: position 7,459 of record CAJQUW010010313.1, read on the forward strand.
AATCATTCACATCTGCTTCAGATGCTGTTGACGTCTTGAAAAACATGCACGCGGTAAGTTCCATTGACTTTTCTTATTGTTCAATGATATGCAATGGCCTAATTGTTTGACCTGAAAAATTGTAGAATTTTAAGATGCACAGCCCCAGTGAAGCAATCAATTTTGATTTCGAACGCATGTGTGATATACTGTACTCAAATTGACTTAGCTATTACGAAGAGCAATTCTATAGACATTTTAGAATTTGGTATTGATTATGAATTTGATTGATGGAAATACTGATTATAGAAATATTCATTTTGTTCATACTACTCTTTCTGTATACTAAATATCGAGCGGATTCAACAAACAATTGACCAATTTACATGTTATGTGATTAATGCCCATATTGTGGGACAATGTTTTTTTTCTCATGATTAGTATATTAATGGTTATATCATGATCATATCAACTCAAACATGGAACAACCTGAATCTGCTATGACACTCATTTAATAAACCTTAAGGAAATATGTTTTTAAAGGATAATAACAAATTCATACTTCCAATTTCAGGAGAAACGTAAACTATTTGAAAATTTGGAGAAATTGGTTAAATTAATTACCGATGTTCCTCCTACAACCGCATCTGTAGAGCGCAGCTTTTCCAGCTTTCGCCGCCTCTTGACTTGGCTTCGGTCAACGACTGCAGAGTCAAGACTCAACCACTTAGCAATTCTATACATTCACAAGGAGCTAACGTGGACCTTAGATTTGGAGGAAGTGTGCAAGAATTTCATCCACAAAGACAATCGGTCACACGTCTTTGGACGATGAGGGCGTTTTGGGTAAGATTTCCACCCATGCATCCGTAAAATATACAGCATTCATGACGGAACTGATGTTTTCTCTTGCAAGGCAGTATGTATGCCTATCGCGTAAAGTGGGAAATTGTAAATCGTTGAGTACTGATACAGAGATAATAAGGGGCATCGATGTCAATGGTATTGATGTCAGTAAACTATCAGCGACTCTGCCTGATAAAGCAATTACGCAATATTTCATAATATATCATGAATTGATTTTTTACGGTATTTTATGCGACAATTTGTCGGACCCCCCCCCCCTAGGAAAAATTCGCTGCTGCGCCCCTGTAAATTAGCATTCAAATATCCGAGTATTAACCAATTTATTTTTATAATAAAAAAGCTACATATCATCTTCGAAAAACTCTTTTTCTCATAAATTGACATTTATGCAAAGAAAATGCTTAAGAAAAAAAATGATAAATGATAGATAAATGACGCTTTCTATGTGTTTTCTACAACCTATGATAACAAACTTCACTACTACCATTTCTTATGTTGCTTGCCGAAACAGATTTTCAAGCTTTATCCGATGCTTACACAAAGGTCTCTATTCGTATATTTTTTTTCCTATCAATGAATTTTATACAGATAAAAGGAATTCGTCTTCATTTATTCCATTTCTTAGTTGTCGCATCATATTCGATTACATATTTTATTCCTCATTATTATTGCCATCAGCTAACATAGATATCAAATAGGATCAATGTTTTAATTCATATGAATTGGATTGCTTATTAATAATGCTTCAACACATCATTTGAAATTATCTATTTTGATGTTGTTCTGATCAATATTGTATTGTTTTGACTTTATTAACCATTATTAGCTTTTGAATAGATGAAAATACACTATTAAATAAACTACGCTAAACCGAACCATCTCTGTTCAAACATTTTACATACATATAATAAGTAATCATATTATCGAATAGTTAGAGCGGAATAACATCACTACTAAAAACAACCTTTTTCCGAATTCGCTACAGTGTCAACTTGTTGTGATTTCGCATTTAATATCATGTGATGAGAGTTAGGACTGCCTTAGATGGCTCAAAACTTTCCATTTTGTATATTACTTATGCTTGTTGCAATCTTCATAGATCATCTGACAAACCATGATATCAAAACGTATATTTCTCACTAGAAAACAGGTTGAGAAGACAAGAAGTGAGATGCGTGACACATTATGAGAAAGCGAATTTTCTCTACAGAATGATTTTGAAGCTTGGAAAATAACAGTCTATATTCACAAACTGATTTATAAATATTCAATATCATCAAATGAAAAATTTACAATACGAACACATCGATTACATGGAAGGGCATGAAGTATGCAGATGAGACGAGACGATATATTTACAAGAGAATGTAGATGCATATTCACATCTTTCGTGAAATATCGGAAGACAGAAAATAGTGTAATGGAGAATGATTAGACACTGGAAAGATATGACATTTCAAGTGACAACATGATTGACGCTTGGACATTTGGAAAGATGCAATCACAACACTTGTAGCATTTGTCATACAGTGAATATATACAAGTGACTATAGAACATGAATATATCAGCGGCATGATTACTAAATTGCATATTTGTAAATGGCATGTAAAACGTTTTTCACACCATGTTGTTATTCAAAAGTTATTTCACAATCTTTCTCCCATCTAAGATTATGTTTTAAAGATTATGTCATTAATCTGGCAGACAAGGCTGCTAATAATTTTGTTACAAAATGAAAAATGATGGCTTAACGTCACTACTCCCCTTTACTGGGAGATTGGACGGTGCTGACATAGTCTGACTTTAATCTGGAGCGTTGTGATCTTAAAATCCGGATGACTTCCTGACGACTTCCAATGACACTTTCGGGGCTCGACCTCTGGACCGAAAGATCGCTGGCCAAGCCACTATGCCACTGAGACCAATCTTGTTTGGATAGAACTTTAATTATAAGAATTTTTGTCATACTGTATAAGAAATGGCTTTTTGTCCTTTTGAACGAGCTTTTAATTTAAGCTCATTTGTTAAGTGTAAATCTTCATAAATAATTTTGATAAGGTTTAATCATAAATATGTTAAAACGAATAAAAATAAATACAATAAAATGCCATCTATCAAAGCAGACAACGTCCACTTATCACTCGATTTCGTTAGTGATTGTCATTTGAGAAAATTAAATAAGTTGAAAGTTAAATATGACATTCCGGTAACGTTTTCAACTAAACCAGGGAGAAAAATTATTTCAATTAATAAAAGCAAACCCAAAGAAGAATGCAATTGTAATGTTGTGTAGTGCCATTGGTCCTAAATACAACTGCAAAAGCAGATATCTAGTTTATTGTTTTAATTGCTTTTGGTGCAATGACCTCTATGTTGGACAAAGTTGTCGACCTTTCAAGTTGCGCTATCAAGAACACGAACGTAGTATTCGCAACAGAGATTCCAAAAGTGCTTTGAGCGAGCATCATCTAAAATTTCATGCTGGTAGAGAGATGGAAATAACTGACTTTAGTTGTGAGATCCTTATTCAACAATTTAATGCGATTACAACTAGAATGGCTGAAGCACGCTTCATAGCGATGAAAATGCCAAAACTTAATAGACGTCATGAACAAGTTTAATGAGTTGCCACAACTATGCCTAATCAGTATATAAGGATCCTTCCACATTTGTACGCCACCCTTGAGACTGTCTTCGGACGAAACGCCATCTGTACACTAATTCTGTAGCGATATTTATGACTTAGTTTTTTCTACTTGGCAACTGCTTCGAAGTATGCTTCAGCAGCTGCAGGCAAAATGTTGTTCTTTCATGCGTTGATACTTAAATTGTTTGCTTTTGGGAACCAAAGTGAGTAGTAAGTAAAACTCCACTTCTGGACCGCGCAAGATGGCCGCCATCGCTGACGTCCCCCTCCCCTCCTGTCCGTCGAGTCGGTCGTGGTGTGCCGTCGTGTTGCTTCGAGTCTGACGTCCCCCCCCTCTGGAGTGCTCGGATGTGAAAACGGAGGCCAGATTCGGATTCAGCGTGAAATTCTGCATCTGTATGGTGAATTTGAAAGCAATCGGAGAGAAAAATTTTCGCTGACGTCCCCCCCCCCTCGGCACCGATCTTCCAACTTTGCTTCTAGTGGACGGATTTTGTCGTGCAATAGCTCGTTTAAAAGCTAAGAGTGAAACGGCTGAGAGCACTGAAAGAAACGGCTTGTTCATATCTGTCTTTGTTTAGATGTGAGACGCCATTTAAGATTTTAGGTCGGAGCTCACCTGAAAAAATCCTAAGTGTCAGAGTGGCTTTGTATGGGTAAAATTTTGAAAATTTTCAAAAGTGCGGCATTTCGACCTGGGACCTTCACCAAAACATTTTTCATCAAATTTCTCCGAACGAGGGGGGAGGTCAGTGAAATTTGATGAAAAATGTTTTGGTGAAGGTCCCAGGTCGAAATTCGGAAGTTTTAAATTTTTCAAAATTTTCACCACACTGGAGCTCTCACACTTAGGATTTTTTTCACTTGTGGCATGTTACATGGACATGTGCTGACGCACCGACTTCCCGTGGTCATATGAGAATGGTTCAGGTGTCATATGATAGAGAATGATGAGACGAATCGTTTGCAACAAACCGCATGTCGCTACGATGAATACTTTCGGAGATAGAGCCATTTTAAGTTTTCTTCCGAGCATATATAAGCTATCTTCTTACTTCAAAGTTCGTGTGATAGAGTTTGATAGTGTCTTTACTACTGATAAAATTATTTAAAAGTAGTATGCGTAGTAAAATGCGGAATTTTTTAAAAATTCTCAATTTTCAGTTTTTTCAAAGTTTTAACATGTAGACTAATGTTTTCAAGTATGCTGAGTTCAAATCTGTTATCAGATTTGAAATTTAACTCAGTCTAAGGCAGCTTTGAGGGGTTAGATCCCAGCTACTGATCACTACCTTTGACTCGGCGTTGCTGTTACCACTTCGGGGCAGTGACAATGATGTCTTCAGCTGTAAATAGCGGGTATCGGGGAAGATCTCTCATTTCCCTAGTGATCAGTACAAGGCCTTCGGGCTGTCGACGGGATCAAGTGCCACTCACTACACTCAAATCTATCATTCCTCACTAAGTTGATATTATGTTGAATGTTGAATAAGTGTTGAATGATGACATTATGTTTTAGGCCATCGTGACTTAAAATTGAATGAGAAGCGCTACAATCTTCTGGCTTATATAGAGTTTTCAACAATGAATTGCTCAACAGCGAATCAGAATGCTTCAGGGATGGCAATCGACTGCATAACGTTCAAGCTGACTGATAGCAGATTCAACTTAATGATAGTATTCGCCAGTCTGAAGACTGCCCAGGGCAAACCGCGAGGCGGTTCTATCAAATCTTGCCCCATGGTGGCCCTTAAGAGAGCCGGTGGTTCGTTCTCGGGAGTAACGTCATCTTACAGCCCACCAATTCTGCTGAGAGAGTCTTTGACTCTCTCTTTGGTGGCAGTGTCGACTTCCACGCTAATTGGCACGTGGCTGAAAAGTGGAATGTAGCGCCATTCCGTTGGATTGACAACAGTTGCTGTCATCGGATTGCCAATCCGAGCAAGATTATTGTGGACTCTGTCTTGCTCCTCTAGCCTGACAAACTCCTCAAATAAATTTCGCGGCCTTAACTGCGGTCCGCGAGGAGAGCTGACTTGACTGTTCGGCGTCTGCATGATTGAAATGAAATGAAATGAGAGGCAGTGGTTTATATACCCCTCTAACGCGACGCAACGTTCAAGTTGACTGATAGCAGATTCAACTTAATGATAGTATTCGCAAGTCCGAAGACTGCCCAGGGCAAACCGCGTGGAGGTTCTATCATGTCTTGCCCCTAGGTGGCCCTTAAGAGAGCCGATGGTTCGTTCTCGGGAGTGTCGTGATGGGGTGGTGAAGGCAGGGAAAAGATCTGCAATGAAAATGATATGTATTAGAATAGGATATACTATCTTATTTGCTTTTCACTTACCAAGTTAGTCATCCTTAGGCAGTCTCGCGGGCTTCCTGACTGAAATTTTTTGTAAATGGCCGCGCATTCTGAGTATGGCATGCAAGCACTTCTTAGTCGGATGACCATTATAGCAGATTATACTCTCGTCCCGGCTTTGGTTGACGAGGACTTGACCGTCCAGATGGTTATCCCGAATAGGGATGTGGAACTCAAACATTCTGTCCTCATTCACACGATTCCACTCATTCCTCATGCGCTTCAACTTCGCAAACGCCTGCCTCTCATCACCCTGCCTACTCACACTCCTCTCCAACTCAGCATTCCTCGCTCTCAATACACTCATCTCCTTCATCAACTCCTCATACTTCGACTCTGCCTCTCCCATTCTCCTCTCTGCAGCACTCGTCCTCTTCTCTCGCTCTTCTTTCTTTTCTTCCATCAATCGCACATTCTCTTCAACTCTTTCACAACACGCCTCATACGGATATTCTCATCTTCCACCTCCTTACATTTCACCTTCATTTTCAGCTCACTCAACTCACTCAACGTTCTCTCATTCACCTTCTTCAAACTTTCGTACCGATCAACCAACAAAGCATGTGCCGCTTGCTGCGACACATGCTTCTTCTCCATGTCCTCATCCCACCGCGCCGACTGCTTCCGTACCCACCACCCTTCACTATTGGGGAAGATGAGCTCTGCGGGGGTCGGTAATGACAATATCGGATACCTCCGACGACGAAGAGCTCAACTTCCTCACACGCTTCCTCACTCGCTCCCTATCCAAATCCACATCATCCTCATCATCACTCTCAAACACTCTCTTCCGCCACTTGTCAGCCTTCAAACCGGCCACAGCATTCTCTACCTCATTCTCCACAGCATTCCCACTAGCATTCTCGACAACATTCCCACTAGCATTCTCAACAACATTCCCACTAGCATTCTCAACAACATTCTTGGCCTCTTTCCCCAACATTCGCTCCGTCCAACTTCTCAGCATTCATCAGCTCCACAATCTCAAATCGGTCACCAACCCTCCTGTACACTCACCATGCCTCAAATAAAAACCTCGGCTTCCTGCCCAACAACCAACAGCACCCTGCACTTCACACAGGCAACCCTACTCAGGATAACCATGTGGTTGGCCCCTGCCTTCTTGATGTGGTCCTTGATACCGTCTCGGCGGTTAATTCGCCGCATACACACATTTTAATGTGAAATATTCTTATTTCTGTCATTATTGACCATGGCTGCGGATTTCTCGTTAACTGTAGATAATGGGGGGAAAATTTGGTATAAGTTTGGAATCATGTAGTATACAGCCTAAGGCATAACACTTAGTGAGGAATGATAGATTGTGAGTGTAGTGAGTGGCACTCGATCCCGTCGAACAGCCCGAAGGCCTTGTACTGATCACTAGGGAAGTGAGAGATCTTCCCCGATACCCGCTATTTACAGCTGAAGACATCATTGTCACTGCCCCGAAGTGGTAACAGCAACGCCGAGTCAAAGGTAGTGATCAGTAGCTGGGATCTAACCCCTCAAAGCTGCCTTAGACTGACTTAAATTTCAAATCTGATAGCAGATTTGAATGTAGCATACGGCCTAAAACATAATGTCATCATTCAAGACTTATTCAACATTTAACATTCAACACTTATTCAACATTCAACATAATATCAACACTTATTCAACATTCAACATAATATCAACACTTAGTGAGGAATGATAGATTTGAGTGTAGTGAGTGGCACTTGATCCCGTCGACAGCCCGAAGGCCTTGTACTGATCACTAGGGAAATGAGAGATCTTCCCCGATACCCGCTATTTACAGCTGAAGACATCATTGGTCCTCCCCTAAAACGTAGATACATCCCAACACACACTCAGCAACGAGACCAACCATCACCCTACACACCCATCCCAAATCCACCACGACAACTCGATCCTCCATACATAACTGTCAAACAAACCACAACAAACCATCTAACCACTCCCCCCACCATAACATCAAAGACAAAACACGTCTAGTCAACCCGAAAGTAACGCCAGACAAATCCCTTCTCTGTCACCTTATTCATTCCAACTCAATACTACTTTAGTCATCACATCACATAAATAATAAGACTCAAAACAAACGGTCATTGCCCCCGCATCTCGTCAACCCCCCATTAGTCAACATTAAACCCCTCATCAAAAATCAATTGTCATAACAGTCCACTCCAAACCTAAACAATACCCATCAAATCCACCCACACAACATCTATCTTGCATTAAATGACTCACTGATCCAAATCCAATGGGTACCAACCCGTCCCTTGTCAAAACGTCCTAAAACTATCATGTCTAAATATCCAACCAAATCAAAAAGCATAAAAACACACAAACATCCACTCATCCCTAGTCTATAAATCATAAAATTGTCTACTCATACACCAAAATAAATTGTCCATCTAAATCACACTAAATATCCAATCTAGTACTTGTCCCTCCTAATTCACTAACCTAGTCCCTCCCATAAAATCTCAAGCACACCACTCAATCTCCGCGGGTCTCATCCATCCACACCTATAAACCTAACAAAACCCCGACCACACAACTCCATAACCAAAACTCCACAATACTGCCCGAAGTGGTAACAGCAACGCCGAGTCAAAGGTAGTGATCAGTAGCTGGGATCTAACCCCTCAAAGCTGCCTTAGACTGAGTTAAATTTCAAATCTGATAACAGATTTGAACTCAGCATACTTGAAAACCTTAGTCTACATGTTAAAACTTTGAAAAAACTGAAAATTGAGAATTTTTAAAAAATTCCGCATTTTACTACTCATACTACTTTTAAAAAATTTTATCAATTGTAAAGACACTATCAAACTCTATCACACAAACTTTGAAGTAAGAAGATAGCTTGCCTACTTCAAAAGATAGAGTCCTTTGAAACACCCGATATCGGGAGCTCAGAGCGACGACCGTCGCTTACCTCGTCTTTCGATGAAGTGATCAGACTTACGTTGTCGGGGTTTATATATGCTCGAAGAAAACTTAAAAAAATGGCTCTATCTCCGAAAGTATTCATCGTAGCGACATGCGGTTTTGTTGCAACGATTCGTCTCATCATTCTCTATCATATGACACCTGAACCATTCTCATATGACCACGGGAAGTCGGTGCGTCCAGCACATGTCACATGATAACATGCCACAAGTGAAAAAAATCCTAAGTGTGGAGAGCTCCAGTGTGGTGAAAATTTTGAAAAATTTAAAACTTCCGAATTTCGACCTGGGACATTTACCAAAACATTTTTCATCAAATTTCACTGACCTTCCCCCCCTCGTTCGGAGAAATTTGATGAAAAATGTTTTGGTTACGGTCCCAGGTCGAAATTCCACACTTTGGAAAATTTTCAAAATTTTACCCATACAAAGCCACTCTGACACTTAGGATTTTTTCAGGTGAGCTCCGACCTAAAATCTTAAATGGCGTCTCACATCTAAACGAAGACAGATATGAACAAGCCGTTTCTTTCAGTGAATTTGTCTCACTCTTAGCTTTTAAACGAGCTATTGCACGACAAAATCCGTCCACTAGAAGCAAAGTTGGAAGATCGGTGCCGGGGGGGCACGTCAGCGAAAATTTTTCTCTCCGATTGCGTTCAAATTCACCATGCCGATGCAGAATTTCACGCTGAATCCGAATCTGGCCTCCGTTTTCCCATCCGATGCTTCGTTTTGGCGCTACAGCCCAAAACGTCCCAAATTCTAACTCTGTCGTTTTTCGCCAATGTCCCAAAATCTTAAATGGCGTCTCACATCTAAACGAAGACAGATATCAACAAGCCGATTCTTTCAGTGAATTTGTCTCACTCTTAGCTTTCAAACGAGCTATGGCACGACAAAATCCGTCCACTGGAAGCCGAGATCGAAGCTAGCTCTCCCGAGGGGGGGGGTCAGCGAAATTTGATGAAAAATGTTTTGGTAAAGGTCCCAGGTCGAAATGCGACACTTTTGAAAATTTTCAAAATGTTGCCCATACAAAGCCACTCTGACACTTAGGATTTTTTCAGGTGAGCTCCGACCTAAAATCTTAAATGGCGTCTCACATCTAAACGAAGACAGATATGAACAAGCCGTTTCTTTCAGTGCTCTCAGCCGTTTCACTCTTAGCTTTTAAACGAGCTATTGCACGACAAAATCCGTCCACTAGAAGCAAAGTTGGAAGATCGGTGCCGAGGGGGGGGGACGTCAGCGAAAATTTTTCTCTCCGATTGCTTTCAAATTCACCATACAGATGCAGAATTTCACGCTGAATCCGAATCTGGCCTCCGTTTTCACATCTGAGCACTGCTTCCACTCGAAACATCCCATTTTACAACCCAACATTCATCAGATTTCACGAAAAACATCACACACTATAGCCTCAAGACAAAACCTGGCGGTCGCCCAAGTCCACCACGACACGTCGTTCCAGAGGGGGGGAAGTCAGCGAACATTTTGTGAACGTGGACCAACCTGGCCGCACACCACGACAGACCACAATCTCTGTCGTTCCAGAGGGGGGGGGACGTCAGACTCGAAGCAACACGGCGGCACACCACGACCGACTCGACGGACAGGAGGGGGGGGACGTCAGCGACGGCGGCCATCTTGCGCGGTCCAGAAGTGGAGTTTTACTTACTACTAAAGTGAAGAGGTAATTGATAAATTTTGAAATTTGAAATTATGAACTTTTTACTTGTTCATCAAAATCGTGTGTCAAACTGTGTTGAAGTCACTTACAGAAGTATCATTTTAGCATGTTGATTAAGGTAATCCAATCCCGTGGCTTCCGCGTCATTCATATCGTATTAATCGAATTTGCTATCATTCCATTGACTTTTCATCATACATAGACTGCTCAATGAAACACTCGAGAAAACACAATAGCTTATACATAGAATATTACATCCTGTAAGCCTACTTGTAGGCTACATTATACATAAATGTGTATTATCAATAATAGATAATTTGCATGATTACAAATTTGTAATGTTGTGACAGCTATCTACGTCAAATCATTTGAAGGACAACAAATTATGTACAATAGAGCCTAGAGTGCTGGCGTAATCACTTGTAAGTTAATGGACAAATAAGTTATTATGTATGAAGATAAAATGCTCAATGGATTATTGCATAAAATAATTTGTCTAGAATCTAGATAAATGTCGCTAGAGAAACTCGATAGATAAAACGATTAAAATGTTTAAAAAAATATTGTCTTGAAGACTATAACTATCTTACCACTAAGTCGGAGTGCGGCCAAGTCGACTTCCGCATTTCGACTCCGTCCAAGTGATAGGACTCCGTAGACTCCAACTCCGAGCGCGGATGGTGGCCAAGCCATTGTGCCATCATCGGAGCTCGGCTTGGAAAAATTTATTTTATTGTCAATCAATTAAATTGAGATCAATCAATTATTTGCAGTTGGGTCCATACTTCGATTAATCAATTAATCAATTAACAGCCAATCTCCAACCTAAGGAAAAAAGGTCTCACAATCAGGACCAGAACGTACGTAAGTGGATTAATCGAATATTTAAGCATTCGTTGACTGTACTCTCTTACATACAACAGCATATTAATCAATCATTAAGAATCTCAAATCTTCTACGAATTCTATGACATCGAACACTTTTGATTCAATCGTGGGGGTAAGAATCTACAGATACGCCTAACCTGCAAGACAAAGTCGATGGCGCTGAATGTGATTTTATTTACCAGACTGTAGCATACACAATAGCTTGCGCGGACTGCAGTAACTCCGTTTTTTTGGATGGTATTTGTACACGCATTTTTTGCTCACATAGATAGAATACATGACATAACCACTTCATAAAAATTTATGTATATATTTGCAATTCACTACATCTGGCGAATGGCTAAACGGCAAGGCCAACATGCATGTATGTACCATGAATAAACAAAACGCGTGAGGATTACTAATCTCTAACATTTTACGAAGCACGTTTCAGTGCTTCAACAATTCAAATGAGACCTATTAGCCTTGAAAACAGTTGTAGCCAGGAAAACAGTTGTCCAGAATAGAACAAACTATTGTCCGTAATCACTGAATAGGCTCTACCCACAAAGAATGCTTAAACTCAAAATGCATATAGCGAATTGTATACATAATACGAGTGCCCAATGAAAATCAAAGTATATCCCATTGAACATTGAAATATACTATTCAAATCTACAACAATGTAAAATTCCTTTTGACTTATTATCCTTTTTAAACTATTTGATACACAACATCTCATTCAGTATGGACTTATTTAATATTTTATTCTATTACGCTTTGAGACAGCATCATTTCGTACATTTCATAATAAAAAGAGTTGCATTTTGTGAATAATACACATTGTAACTTACTTACCAATACATATCCAAAGTTGGCATTCGTTTGGTTCCGGTGACAGACAGTTCTTCTCCCTTTTCTTGCTTTCTTGAGAGCGAGGCATTGTAAGAGCGAGTCGAATCAGACGATAGTCGAAAGTATTATGTAAATAAAAGTATGTTCCAAATGTAAATGATACACTACACAGGCTGAAGATTCCTGTCAATGATTTTCAAAGCAAATTCGGATAGCAAAGCTAGTTCACATACACTTCTCACAAATCAAGGAATGAATGAAATGTGTATGTGTCCACTACGTTAATCAATCTTCCAAATGTTTAATGGAGTTTGGCCGGAGGGCTCAATGTGTGATGCCCGCCAAGTGGGATTTAGTGTCTCGCTAATGCATTGCACAGTAGGTGCTGCACATGCAAAGCGTTGACGCTTTAAGACTTAATAACGATACCAGATGTCTTGACTGATGTCATAAGACGGTGCCAGTCCCTGGAATGAAATTCTTTATTAACAAAGCCATACTTGCACGTGCTAAGGTGAGCAAAATGAAGTAAAAGAAATGAAGAATTGATGGAAATTCCAGATATGTGGATTTCTCACAGCATACGGTCTCCTCAGGCATGATTATATGAGTATAACGAGGCTTTCCGACAGTTTACGGGCAACAAAAGAGGCATGGAAATCATGCCGCTCCAACAGGGGTCCGACCCCCCCTAGGAAAATTCTGGCGGGGGTCCGGACCCCCGTGTCCCCCGTAGATGCTGCGCCCATGC